>MU968498.1:0-137886 GCA_034641835.2 Pinus albicaulis | reverse complement strand
GGTTAAACACCCAAATTATCTAACTGAACGAAGTACGTTTGTTTCAGCGTACTGAAAGGTGTCAGATGAGACATCGACCAATTATCTTGAGTGGCAAGGTACCGAGGAAGGACAAAATTTCTGGGCTAAATTGCCAAAGATCCTAGAATCGCATAAAGAGATATTATTTATGGAATGGCAATCCCGCCAATGAAAGCGTAAAGGGCAATACCAGATGCAAATTAACCACAAGTAATTTGCTGAATTGATTAATGACACTCTCTACTTATCTAACATGATTTCTCAATGTACCCTGTGTAAATTGACATCACGAAAAAAAACATTGGAATAGTCATGTTACCTTAGGCCGGAGAAAATCGCATTAATCAGTAGAATTAACAAGCTTAACATGGGACACCTATTTGGATGTTCTTAGTCAAACCTTACAACAGAGAGCCGCCCTCAAATGCCTCTCGTATGCACCTATGTGCATCATGCCCGAAATAATGATGCCACCTATGATGCCCAACTCAATTCTCGCTTTGAACGACCACCATGGAGCCATGCTTGCAATATGCGCCACAGATCAAAGACGAACAACGTGTTAGACAGATTCATGCCGCCAATCGCCGATTGCCGTGAAGGAGATATTCAAGATCGTTTAGCACGCAATTAAGTAGGATTTTTTAGTTTCTAGGATATTTAGATAAATTAAGTATTTATAGACCTTTTCATTGTTTTGGAAAGGGTCGTAAGTTTTGTATATATGACTTAAAAAAACTCCGAAGTTGCACTACCGTACTTCAGGCGTATTCTTTTATGAAACTCGACCAATTATTCTAATTTTGACAAGGAGGCTTTTATGCAAATGTGCACTAATGCCTTTGTGTGAAAGTATTTTTGCGTTGAAAGAAGAATTTAAATAGCGATTGATACGGGGGAGTGACTTGTATCATATGGTACTATTATCTATGTCCGAATCCATTCTTTTTATGAATTGTTGTTTGATCGCCTTTGCTATTATTGAATATATGTATGTGTTCTAATGCGTATTTCCGTATTCATTCCACTATCGGGATGTTTATGGTATGCTTTTCTTTCAATCATATATATGTCGATGATATAAATGATAAGTGTAGCAATATTTCTTTAATCGCTTTGTTTAATATTTAAGCAAGGTAATCCTTGAATAAATAAATGTCCGTGTCTATTAGATAGAGTCATCTATATACAACAAGAGGACATAGATCATCAAGCGCTACACTTCAAAGTACAATAGTTCCTGGATTAGTGGTAAGCACCATATTTTACTGATAGATTATTATTCACCTATCATTAGATTAAACAAAATAAATAATTCATCCACCCCTTTTTATTCATTATTGGGAAACTGATCCCATCATATCCAAGTGAGCCACCATTCCAAACTAAAGGAGTCGTATTAAGGTCCTGACCGGTGGTTATCCCCCAATGTTGTTGCACATTTTCGAGGCATCAAAAAAGTAGGAAGGTGGATATCCAAAACTATCATGGATTTAACACTAAGGGTAGTGCTACACACGATCACACGAGCCGTAGGAACGTACGCACTACACGAAGCAACAAAGTTAAGGCGATTTCAATAGGATCGCTTGTCACCGACCATCTACAACTGCGTAGACAGAATAATCAATATAAAATTGTCACGGAAAAAAAAATGCAAGAACACCAAATTGAAATAGTTTGGTTATGGATCTATCCCGGTATCGTTCATCTTGGAACGATTACCAATTTTTCACTGGCCAGGAGGTGATAGTCCCAACACCACTAGCACCGAAACCACGCATGGCTCGATGGGAAGCTCGATGCTGGGTACGAGGGTATCACCGCATGTCCCGCAATTCGTAGCTCCTTAATTAGCTCCACGAACAAATTGATCGTCGTGGAGGACCGGCCCTATTATGGCACAACTTTCGCCGGTGATCCGAACCTCCCACTCCCGAAGGAGAGGATTGGAGTGAAGCACTCGCAAGACTCATTTTTAATTTTATAAGTATTATGATTTTTTTTGGTATGTATGTTCTAACAATTAATCCATGCATTTGTAGATATAGGCCCGTAGAGACCCGTAGGATGTTTCCGATAGCAAGGTGAACACCTCATGATTTTGATGTTTCCCCTCAAGGTGAGGAGGAGAAAATCGTGCAAATAACTTGGAGGGAATCACCCATGGGGTCCCAGAATATGCACGCCGACGATGTTCCTCGTGCATATCAAAGACATACTATAGGGGTGTCAAACTCGAGTTCACCGCTATTCGGTGTGGTTTGCCCGAGTAGTGACATGCTATCATGATCATCATGTTGATTAGACACCTTTTATTTATGAATTTTGTTGTGAGACATGGTGTCTCAGGATGTAATAGAAACACATATTTTTTGAAACTTATGGTGCACATCGATGCAAACATTCGATATATATATATATATATACATCTATTTTCCTATTTGATATGAGTCTCTCATGTGATGATGATTTTACAAATTACACAAATTTTTATCCAATACAATGTTAGCCACTATATCGCTTAATGCATTCATTTGTCTAGGAATATGTTGATATGTGGTATAATCAAAATTTCTTTTTAGTAAACGAACATGTAAATATAATCTTAAAATGTAAGGGTTTTTAACCGAATAATGCCCATTAAGTTTAAGAACAATAAGCGCGAGTCTAGGATATACAAAGTAACGTCCTAATGCCGAGGGTAATCACCTCGATTAATAGTTCAATGACAACACTATATTCAACGACATTGTTTGTAGTTCGTCCTAGAAAACACTGAGAATACCAATCCCACCAGAACATAAATCACCTCCAGCACAAGACAAGTTCGGTACCGCGAGAAGCACCATCCTCAAAACCGATATAAGGGGTAATAGACATCCGCACAAAGTATAGCAACCGAATAAGCAGGAAAACGCTTGCAAAACAACCAAGCCAAAATGTACAAAAATGAAAAAAACACCTATGTACACAAAACATGCACGAATTGACTCATGCATAATACTTTTTGAGATACAACCCATTTCTCAAGTTGATCTAAAGGATGACCTTTCATAATCAATGAGCTCATAGGCCCCATTCTTTAAAACATGTTTAACGATGTAAGGCCCATGCCACATGGGTTGAAATTTTCCCGCCCCCAACTTATCATGAGCTTGACTGCATAATGAGGACGAGATCTCCTTCTACAAAGGAGCAAGGGGTAAATCGACTGTCAAAACCTTGATGACCAGCGTAAAAGTAACATGAGTTTCATCCAAATTTAAGTAGAGAAGATGCTCTTCTTCGTGTGAAGTGTTGGGTAGCACTAACAAGCTCAACTTGAGCGAAGGTATTTCACACTCAATCGAAGGGTAGCTTCCGCACCGTAAACAAGCCGGAATGGAGGAATCGAATCTCATCCTTAACCGAGTTTTGGTATTCCCACATAGCCAAAAATAACATGAGATGCCAATTGGATTTATGGATCCTAATCGTAAGTTGAAGCATAGTGACTAAACTTTGTTCACAACCTTCAACTCCGGTCATTGGCTCCGAGGATACATGGCGTTGGAGCCGCCGTGACGCGTTCAACCTGGAGGTCAACTCCGCCACAATATAATGCCGAAAATTGGAACCATGATCGGTAACGATGGCTTGAGGGACACCAAACCTAGAAATGATGTGATTGAATATGAACTAAGCACTTTTCTTACCGTCAATGACAAGTGTAGGCATTGCTTTGGCCCATTTGGTGAAGTATTCAATGGCTACGATAATATAAACATGCCCCCCGGCCGAGTGAGGGTTACACATCATAAATTCGATGCCCCACTTTGCAAAGGGACCGCAATGACAGGCAGATAAAGGCAAAGACGTGCATCTTGCGCTCGATAGATTTGGCAATCATGACATTTAAAACAACAACAATGAAATCATCATCGAAGATAAAGGGCCGTAAATACCCAAAGACGAAGAATAGCCAAAAAGGGCACAACCAGATGTGACCGCCACAGTAACTAAATGACAATCATTTAGAACTTTCTCACCTCCTCAAGGGTCAAACACCGATGGAGAATGGAATCTACTCCGACATAGTAGAGTGTATCTCCGAATATATGATAAGGTTGCGACCGATGACGATGTGTCGAGCATCCTTCGTCAACTCGATATAAAAGTAGAAGTCTAAAGATATGACACATATCACCATACCAAGGATAGATGGTGGAGATCAAAAAAAGCGTATCGGTTCAATGTGTTCTTCGAACTGTGGATGAAGCTTTGACCCGAGGAAGGAGAAGATAAAATCAGCAAAGACAAGTGATTTCGTAATTGCCATAGTAAACACCAAATCAAACTCTGAGGATGATAACCCACTTGAGTACTTCAAAGAATTGTCGAGACAATATATATATCAGCGTGGGGGCTTGCATTCCGAAATCACAATCACAAGACGCAATAAAATATAATGACGAAAACATTGAACCGTTGAACCACGCCTAACGCTAACTTCGATAGGAGCATAGCACGTTTCTGCAGTATCGAGAAGGTTACAAGAGGTAATGGGGATAACATGCTCACAATTATCATCATCGTCTTCGAATCAAAACCATGGCAATTGTGCCGAAAGTGGCGCTAAATAGAGGGAAAAATCACGATGATAGTTTGGAGGGTGTAATAGAGGAGCGTTGACAAGCAATGTCTTCAATGTCTCGAAATAATTCTCGCAATCTCATCCCGAGGAACGGACACCTCGCTTTAATAATCACATAAATCCTTTATCCACTTGACATAGTTAGGGATAAAACAACGTAAAAAATTAGCCTTAACCTCGCGTACTGTACCGATGAAGAAGATGAGAGGGAGATTAATAATAGCCTCTACTTTAAGTGGATCAAGGAAAATCCCATCTTCGGACACGATAAACCCCAAGAGTCTATCTAATCAACATAGAAGACCCATTTGTGCGGATTGAGTGCGTATATTGTAGTGTTGACAACGAAGAAAGATCCGACGAAGATGGTCGTGATGGTCCTTACGCTTAGCCGAATGAGCTAGAAGGTCATCCGCATAAGGCCGAACGATGCACTTAATATCGTGAAAAGAATATGACATCGCTCGCCGAAAAGTGGCCCCAACATTCTTCAAGCCAAAAGGAAGCTTCTTATATGCGAAAGTACCAAGGACAGATAAAGGTCTTATTTTGATCATTCAGAGAATTTTAATCTAGTTATAGCCGTAAAATCCATCCATTAGGGAAAATATCTCACTCCTAGCACAGCTATCATCAATGATCTGATCAATAAAGGAGTAGGATAATTATCCTGGGACAGTTCCGATTGATCTCACGATAATCAACACACACTGAATGGTACCCTATTTTTTTATCTACAGGGACAATGTTGGACACCCGTTCGTCATGTGAATCGTGGAAGTTGAAACCAACATTGAGAATTTTTTCAACTTCACGTTTAATGGTGACAACATTACGAGGGTGCACAGGATGAAGGCGGCCGACAAACAGCTTCAACGTATAGGAATCTGTGGTAATCATGACATCGGGATCAATGCCAGCATTTGTATCACCATGCAAGACGTCATGAAACTCACAGAAAGGCTAGTATAAACTCGAACTTTACACGAAGAACAAAGTAACCCCGAGATGGATGTTCTTGATAATTCATGGTTTTACAGAATAATAGCACGTTTGCGTAATGATACTTAGATTATCCTTCGTATAAACTTCATGTGTTAGAATAGGCGATTGAAGCTGAGGAGAATGAACCTCGAGACTGAACCTCTCAAGACATGTAGACATGGCCCCCAGACCAGGCATGAACAAGGAAAATGATGACCATCATCCCACGCAATCCCTCGAGAGACATAGTTTCCACGATGGCTTCATCGGAAGGAAATATCTCTCACAAGGGATCAGGTGAATCTGAATCGCCGAGCCAAGGCATCGAGAATAAGCGTCGAGAGACATACTCAAAGGAGCATGATAAAAAGCAGGATTTGAAGCCACAAGAAGTTCAAAATAATCAATCTCAATCGACTTAAAGGCATCGAATCTCCAAAAGAATCGAATTCGTTCAGTAAAGGACGTGATCCATGGGCGATTATACCAAGAGATCATATTGATCCGAACATTTTTGGGTGGAGGAAGAGGAAAATACCCATGAGGGCAGGATCTTTGAAGAGACTCCGCCCAATTCTCTCGTAGGGGAGTAGGAATATTATCCACATGTGGAACACGTTCTTCTAAGAAGAAGTGAAGAAGGAAAATTGATCACCGCAACAATATTTCCTTTGTAGAAGTGAATTTCAGACACAAAAGAGAGTGGATGGAATGCACAAGATGGCATGAGTCCAATTGCGACCAAGGAGAAGATTGTAATCGAGCTTGGAATCAAATACTTCACCTCGACATTGGACTCGGTTTCCCTTCTAAGATAATCTAGAAAACTAGCGAGAACTCCAAAGGTTTTGATTTCTTCTTCCATCAAATGCTTCCCCTGTGGCATTTGATGATGAAATCTGAAGGCTAGAGAACCAATGGCTTTCCCGTAAAGAAGATGACATGATGCATGTAGACGCACCTTCGTCCACAACCGCTCGATGAATATCGATACCATTAATGACAACTTGAATAATGAGTGCAATTTGGTGCAAGAGTCGTTGAACGAATTCTAAAATCAAAAGAAAGAAGGCTAGTGTCAGCAAGATCAACCCCACCCAATCGTAGAAAATAAAGCTCGTTGAGACCCAACAACTCAAGTACTTCTAGAGTGTATTGCGTATGGCACCTCGAGCCAAATCCTCAACAATACCGTAATGTTGGAGTGGCATGGGCGTTTGGATTATAATAATACTTGTGGAGTACACCTTTTGGAAGGTGGTCATATTGGGATCGTGCATTTATACCTCAATTCTGAAGAGGGCCGTGGAAGGTGGAGGGTAGCTGAACGTCTGGCGTTATCCCTTCCCATGCCATTTGATGTTTTATTCCGTATTATCACTGAGTAGCAATAGAATGGATGGTGAGCAACCGTCTATCATGAATACTGAGAGCTAAAATGGGTAGAGGACTGAGAGTTTCTACTATCCGGGTTCTGTTGAGATGGAAAAGGTTCTTTAAGAACAACCGTAGCCCCCGAGTGCCTTTGAAAGCAATCTACTAACTTCTATCCGTCGCAGAAAATCCTTGGTAGTGCTCTTCATCACAAATCAAACAAGGGTACTTCGGCTTTCACCGTGAACCATCATTAGCACGAGATTTGGACAAATCTAGTTTCGGCATGACTTTGGCTCACTCTTTACCTTTCTTTTTCCCCCTTGGAAGTTTTGTCTGCTAGATTGGCCTCGAATGGCATTGACTTCTAAGGTTTTACTAGGATTCGGGAGTGAGTCGAGAAGTAACATCATTGGAAGGATTAGACTTTTTCTTCCCGTGATTCAAGGAGAAGACTTTTGAGAAGTTTGAGACACGTAACCAATAATACCATCAATGGGGTCGCTCGTGTTTTAGAAGTTCCGTGTCGTGGGGCATCGTAAAAATATCATACAACATGCCGACTAAGATTACACAAGATCAAGGTAACGGGCACGAGCAATGACTCCGTTCCTTGGTTACACATGCCCCCATAGCAATGCCGTTCGCAATCCGACTGACAAAAGGAGGTAGTGAACCAATCAAATAGGAATCCGATCGTGTGATATCAAACTTGATCAAAGCCCAACGACGACGTCTCCATTCATGAATATGATTCGAGATATGATTAATTTTACTCGTTTCAAGGATGTGAGGAGGTGTGTCCCGGTCTCATAACGAACCTAACTGAAAATGTGTAAGGAATTCCATGGCGAGAGAGTTGAAATCTTGAAATATGCCACAAGATAGCTCAATGTACCACTTTTGCGCCGGCCACCCGCAAGAGTCCGCCGGAAAATATGAAGTCGAATGGAATCGTCAACCCAAAAAGTTAGAGGAACACCACAAGTGGTAAGTCATAACATGCGTCAGTATTCCTCCGAACTTGCCCTCAAACTTAGGATAATCACCAGGAATCTTAGTCGAATTGGAGGCCAATATGGGTTATGAAGAATGGATCGTTCATTAACTTTGGACATCACCAGCTTCCAACATAGCGAGAAATGGTACTGAGGACGAAAAGTATTAGAGGATTCCCGATAAGGACCCATGTTAACATTCCACCCAACCCGACAGAAATTCCCGCCCCCATATGTTTTGTCCCATAGGATTCTCGACCATAGGGGTTATAAGCCCGATAATTTTGCCGATATCAAGTTGAGGACCAGGATATTGATTCTGAGCATACCATTAAGGTCCTCACGAGCAACATAAGGATTTTGTTGCGAAATTTAAGCATGGCCTCGAGGTCGATTATATACCAACTAAGATGGATTTTGAGGGTAAAAAGTGAAACCCCGAGGCACACTATATATCTAAGGATATTAACCTTGTGGGTAATAAGCACCTTAGGGTTGAGTTGTGTGGACCCTCGAGGAAAGGTGCTGGAGCGGGCCGATGAACAGTGGACCCCGCCGAGTCTGATAAACAAAGCTGAACCGACTACTTGAAAGGTGCTGAACAAAGCTGTGGAGCAAGTGCTGGAAATGGCCGCCGAGCTGGTTGAGCAGGCTACCCCTACAGAATAGGCTGTCTCTGGGATAATGAAGACCATCGTGGTTTCCTCGCCGAACAAAGTTGGCCCGATGGAAGAGATGGACCAGTTGTCCCTAATGATCGTGTTGACCCTAGAGCAGGACCGTAGGGTTGTCCTTGTTGCACAAATTTTTTTCCAGCACTATATGTACTATGCTTCGTTGTACAATAGGTTGTCCTCAGGCTCCGTCGGAAACATACGATGTTCCCGGTTGAAACTAACTTGAAGGACCGGAGGGTTGTCCATGTTGGACCGAAGGTTGTCTCCGAGGACCAAAGGTTTTTCCCTCGCCGAGCCAAAGGTTGTCCCCGTAAGGTTATCCTTGTAAGCCCGAGGGCTTTTCGTCTCTTGTAACAAAGGTCCTAGATAAGTGAAGGTCTGATAAGGATCAACAAGAAACGAATAGATAGGGTTATCGACAACATCATAGTGATGGGGAAGATTGAAAAGACTTCGTGGCTAGAAAGCCCGAGAGTTTGTTTCTCAACAACCAACAAATACTCTTCAAGAGTGAGGCCACCAAATCATAGGGACAGCTTGAGGTCATACTAGAAGTAGACAGGTCAGAGGGAGATTGAGATCCTGGGAGAAGGAGCATAACGTTCGTGAATTTCAACATGTGCTCATCAAATGCACAGAAAAAACCATAGGCATAGTTGTAGCCGCACTAGATGGTGCAAGCTTTGGAGCGCAAGCTTGTGATCCTGCCGGACTCATTGATAGGCCACGTAGGATTAATTATGATAGACCTACGAGTGAAAGACTGACGAATATGTTGTAACAAACGGCATAGACGGCTGATGCGGTGAGCATCCTTAATTATCATTTTGTATTTGGGTGATTTAGGGGGTGATGTTTTTTAATTATTTTATAAATCATGCACATTTTAAATAAATTGAGAAAAAATTTGAGTGTGAGATTTATTGTAAATATTCTCTTAATCAACAGAGAATATGAATGGTTTTGGGTTGGATAGATATTTGAGATTAAGAACTCCTTAAATGGAACTTACTTGATTCAAAGAAGGGATAAAGCTATTTTAGAATTTGGTTGAGTTATTGGTGGAGGAAATCATGGATTGAAATTAATCCACAATTATGTATAAATATGAGGCTTGTGTGAGGATGAAAGACAGAGATATATAGAGAGAAATGGTGTGAGAGTTTATGTAAAGGGGCGAGAGTCGAGAGGCCCAAAAATTTAATATTCGTAAAGAAGGGTTTGAATTTGAAATTTCTTGTTGTATTTATGCAAGTATTTGGTTGTGTTCGCTCTCTCGTTCAAATATATTATTTAACCTCTCGCTACACAATGTATATACTAAATTGTACCATCGAGCGTGCCAGGTTGAACTTCTTCACCGCAATGTATGTGAATTTATAAATGGTGGCCAATTTGAGTATTATTCTAAGTGTTATTTAACATGCAAACATTGATAACAGTATATTTTGTGCATGTATTCTAATTTGTTGTAGATCCTTCGCATCATTTTGGTATCGTAGCCCAAAGACGAATTAATCCGTGCAATCGCGGATGTGAGATTTGTGCAATTGGAATTGAATCTCGACGAAGAAATCGATCTCAGAACCACGGATGGATGTCGCTCTAGTTTAAAATCTCGCATATGAGTTGGACGTACGGCCGAGTGCAGTGTTTGTAATTGTACGGGGACTATTTTGGAAGTAAATGCTAGGGTTGAGACCGAACGAGGATGCATTGAGGTAGCATGAAGCATAGGTGAACTGGCGGCAAAGGAGAACGTAAGTGATGGGGTAGGCCCGACGCAAAGGCGAGAGATGGAGACCGCTGGAAATGTTAAATGGTAAGGATTTAAATTGCTCTGGAGCTGCTGTAAGTGAAGATCCATGCCCGGTGAGGTGCGACTGTGAATTTTAGAGTGTCGGGGTTTATGCTAAGTAGAGGCGACTATGAATTGGTTCTGCCTGAGCCACGGTGGAATATCGATGAATTTATTTTGTCTTTGTGCAAGAGTCATTTTGAACATTGAGATGGTAAATTGGTGGAATATTTTAGAATGCCGAGTAGAGGTAGGCTATTTTTGGAGTATCATTTGGGCATGAAATGAGTGCGATATAGCTTTTGGGAAAATAATTCTATGCAAACTCCTGAAAGAAAATGTGATGGAATGAATTTGGGCTTGCAATGAATTTGAAGGAGTTCACGTTGGATTAACAATAGTAGATTCTCTCGGTGCATTTCATAGAAAGGTTGAAACTCATAGGCCGAGTGGTGAATCCGGGAAGATCTTCATCCGAGTGTCGGCCAAAATAGCTTATTCATGCTTACAATGAAAACCAGCTCTTTCACGTCCTCAAGACAATTTTTTTTTTCATGTCTAAATTATTTTGGGATTACCTGACGTACATCGTTTTAGTTATATTGCAAGAAAGGAGATTGAATCATTTTGGGATCGATTGAAATTCTGCACCTTGGATATTTGTCTCGACAATTTAGGGGGACCAACCCGAAGAATTTCTAGAACAAGTTCTTCGTTGCCTAACATTGAACAAGATTGATGTTACAAATTATAAGAAATTACTTACCACCTTACCTCATGTTAAAGTAATGACGAGAAAGATTTAGATTCAATGTTTCATAATACGTCCAGATGTCTTCATTAAGAGCAGAAATTTGCTCATGTTTGAGAGACTTGATAGCGAAATCTGTTAGCCCGAAGATAATGTACCATGTGAAGAGAATCCGTCTCGTGGAGTTGTTGATCCATTGCAATACCGGATTCGTTGAGCCACCGTGAAGTAGTCTTAAGCAATAGCATGGAGCTGAACTATGTTGGGTGAATCAAAGAGTGTGGAACGTAAAACTATTATGGGTGGAGAGGTATGCATACAAAAACCAAGTTTGCATTATTTTTAATTATGAGAGAGACGTAGTGGGAAATTTTACATGATAATTTTGTTAAAAGAGTTGAGAATTAATGAGAAAGGATTTACATGAGATTTTGTAAAGTGTGAAATTACTTATGTTGTGTATTGGTAAAGGTGATTTCAAAAATCTTTTTTTTGAAAAGTAAAAAAGAAAAAGAAAAGGTGGGCTATTTATTTTTGAAATTTGAATGGAGAGATAAGATGTTTTGTGGAGTAATAAGGTAATTTTTCACGAAAGTGTAAATTTTCGAGATATGTGTAAGGTAATTAGTAATAGTGGAAGTAAATAGTAAAAGTAACGGTTGTATTAAAGGTGAAAATAAATGGTAAAGGTAAATTGATATTGTAAAACATGGCGGAGGACAAATGGTGCCGTTGAATATGATATATGGTTTTAGAAAACCATGTGGATGTGTGGGTTTGAGAATGCATAGCTTCATAGTGTAATTTTGCCTTTTTAATTATGTGTTTCGAATAGGAGAGAGATTAAGTGCTCCTTAAATTATATTTTATTGGAGGTCCTTTGAAGTGGATTTTTATGGTCTAAGAAGTGGGATAATTAATGTACTAGTGTTAAAGTTGAAGTAAAGAGTTGTATATCATGAAGTAAAAGGGGTCTAGTACATTATTATCGAGGTCAACCTCAATTGTTTTTTTGAGAAGATTTATTTGAAAATTGAAGAAATTGGTCAATCAAGCATTTTCAAGAATAAATTAAAGTCCTTCTGCCAAGTTGAGCGTTTAATGTGAAGGGTTGATGTCAAGTCTCGGAGTCTTAAACCAAGTCAAAGGTTTGAATGTAATTGAGTGCATGATTCTAAGGAAGCCAATGTACTCAAAGAGTTTAATATTGTAATGCAAGAAATATTTCTCTGTGATTTGTTGTTTGAAGCAAAGAGAAGCAAGAGAGTTTTCCAAGATGATTCCAAGACAGAGAACCAAAGATACCAAGCACAAGAAGAGAGCTGCATTGTTGGATGGAAAGTATGAAGGCTTGTTGAAAGGGGATTGAATGAAATCCATAAGGAATGGGGACAGTTCGCAAAGGGGAGGGAAGATGACCGTTGATAGTCATTTTAGGTTCTTAGGAAGACCACAAATAAGAAAGAAGAAGAAATATGCCAAGGAAAACAGCATATGGAAGAAGTTGATCATAAAATAATGGGATGAGAGGAGAAGGCTGACACAACTCAGCCCAATATAAATTGTTACAGAACACAAGGATGTAGACATGGTTGGCCCAATGAGAAGAAAGAAATAAGAAGAGACGCAAAGAGGCCTCAAGCAAAGTGCCACTAAGAGCTTTAAAAGCTTAGCAAATGGAAAGGAGTGGCAATTGAGGATGTGAAGAACTCAGAAATGAAATGGAAATGGTGTTCAGGTAAGAGCAACCAGTCAGGTGAAGCCTGGGAAGGCAGGTAGACACACATTTGCTGGAAGAAGAGAAACACATTGTGGTTGGCCACAGAAACATTCAGTGAGGCTGGTGGTTTAAAGAGCTTGCAGCAGTATGACACAGATGAGATGATGGATGTCTGTGAACTGTGCTGGCACATGATTTAGTTCTGAGGTAGGAAAAGATCGAGAATCTTTTAGAGGAGGAAGGTACTAATTTATTACAGCAGTAAAGAATTCATAGATGAATTCCTCGTTTGGTGTAAGACAAAATGCATTGAAGCCGTTATGGAGCAAGCATAAGGAAAATGTCGTAGTGAGATTCCAAGGAGGTAAAAATGAATTTGTTTAATGAAATTTATGAAAGAATTTTTCAATGTGATAATATATGACAAGTTAACCAAGAGGATGGCCGAATAAGAATGAAATTGAGAATGAAGGTTGTGATGAAATGCCGGAAAGATTTCACATGGAAATAGAGTTCTTGGAAAAAATGGCTCAAGAAACCCGAAGGAGAAATGAAGCTTGAAAGTAACCCGATATAGAAGAGATTGCAATTACCGTACATGATAAGGATGAAATGTTTCTAAATTTTATAGATTTAAGTGAATGTTTTAACCCTCAAATAATAATGTGGTTGTAGGCATTGTGGCGAGAAACATTAATAAATATGATGTTGAAATCAGAGAAATTGAGCAAACTTAAAGTATTTGAAGATGGGATGAAAGATCAGAGCAAGAAGGAAGTTATGTCCTTAGAGGCATAAAGGAAACATCAGAGATAATCCAAGAAGATGGCGTATGAAAGCAGCCAGCAATTCAAAAGAGGATTTACTAAAACTTAAGGACTATGATGGGATATTGGTGCTTGTAGCATCAAAAGATAAACAAAGGTTCTATTTAAAACTAATAGTTTGTTGATGAATGTGTACAATAATTGATGAAATTTGTTACTATAGGAGAAATCAATATCTATAGTTGTGATCAAGGAGAAGTTATTGATTATTCTCTACTTAGAACTTGATTTTTCAACATAGTTGAAGATGGAAGCATCAAACAAAGAGAAATTCATTCGAGAATCAGCGAGTAATTTTTATAGAGACCGATGGAATTCGATTTACGAATGAGTAATGATGTCATGTAAAGCGTCTTGAGATTCTTTCAAAGCAGGGAGACTAGAAGTACAAGGACACATTTCTACACAAGTCTATATTTCCGAAATAAAGATGGTGTGGTATGGAAAACCGAGAGTTACATTCAATAGTGTTCTAAAATACTATTCTCGGGAATTTTGTGCAAAATTGCAAAATGGAGTTGATACTTAAAATACTGGGCCGGCAAAACAGAGTTTGGAATCCCGAGGTACCAATTCATTTAGATTGTGGTTGTCGTATTATTATGAAAGACAGACCCTGATGTAGGAGGCTATGGAAACTTCTCTACATGGGGAGTCCGATGGCAGAACATCCCGCTTAATTGTCATTTTGTATTTAGTGATTTAGGGGTGATGTTTTTAATTATTTTATAAATTATGCACATTTTAAATAAATTGAGAAAAAAATCTGAGTGTGAGATTTATTGTAAATATTCTCTTAATTAATTGAGAATAAGAATGGTGTTGGGTTGGATAGATATTTTAGGGATTAATAACTCCTTAAATGGAACTTAGTTGAGTCAAAGAAGGGATAAAGATATTTTAGAATTTGGTTGAGTTATTGGTGGAGGAAATCATAGATTGAAATGAATCCACAATTATGTATAAATATGAGGTTTGTGTGACGATGAAAAATAGAGAGATATAGAGAAAAATGGTGTGAGTTTATGTAAAGGGGCGAGATTCGAGAGGCCCACAAATGTAATATTCAGAAAAGAAGGGTTTGTATCCGAAATTTCTTGTTGTATTTATGCAAGTATTTTGGTTGTGTTCGTCATGTTCAAATATATTATTTAACCTCTCATACATAATTGTATATATTAAATTGTACCACGAGTCGTAGGGTTGAACTTCGACCGCAATGTATGTTGCTTTATAAATGGTGGCCAATTTGAGATTTATTCAAGTGTTATTTAACATGCAAACATTGGTAGTGCCTATTTTGCGTGTGTATTCTAATTTTTTGCATATCCTTCCGCATCAAATCTACATAGACTCGTAGGCCTGACCGGGACATGCTGTAACAATAACCAACAAAACTCAAATCTGTCGAAGGTGACACCTAACGAAGGGAGGACCAAACTCCTAGGGGGACATAATGGGATTGTGATATGGATGCAACACCAGACATAATCTGACTCAAAGTATGATAACCAGGTGGAAGTGACACCAATTGAGGAGAAGATTGAACAGAAACATGCGAGAGATCTTCAGGGAAAAGTTGATATTCTCCCGTATAAATAGAAATTCCTTCACTGTCAATAGGACTCAAAGAATCCATATCTAATGAAGTCGTAAGATCGTCAAAAATATGACGACGACTAGGGGGTATGGCCGCAGCTACAAATGGTGATCTCGAAGTAAGAGGAGGGAATTCTTCCTTTCCCCAAAACTAGACCATGCACCTAGAGGAGGCCAATTTAAATCAACTGGCTCTTCAAGAGGAGATCAAGTAGCGAGAGGTAAAAAAATCGAGAGAATAGACTGCAAAAACTTAGCAGACCTAGTGGACTGAGGGGTTTCATAAGAAATGTTAGGAAAGGAACTACCACTAGGAGGCAGTGAAGAAGACGACGAAATTGGTGGTTCCACCACCATGACCGTATTTCAAAACAGAAAAGGAAAAATAGATAGCCCAAAAGAAGGCTTCAAGACCAAGGCCTAAGGAAAAAACAAAAACAAGCCAAGTAAAAAACTCTTAACGGGCATGTAATCATGGGTAATTAATTTTATGACATTGAATTTGGACTTTGTTGTTTCATGTTTTAAGAGTCGAGAAACAGACAAAAGATGACTCTAGTCACTTTCAATTTTAAACAAGCATGAAAGGACAAGTGCTCGATGATATCTTCTCTTTTTAAAGAGTCACGAAAAGATCGAAATGACTACTCTAGTAATCTAAGAAAGAAAGTGTACCAAGATTCTGTGAACTTCCATATACACCTTGGTGATAAAATGAAAGAGAAATGACCAAGGACTTTCCGTACGTGTAGGTAGTCTCCCCGAATGTTGTGTTCGGTGTATCACGGTTACAGGGCAGCAGACTCAGCTTCCTATGGATAAAGGATTTGAACCTATAAGGGTCTCCCTTCATATACTCGATGGTACGGAGAGCACAAGTCTGTACTAGCACTGTCTAAAGCCAAAAGGCGAATGACAGCTACTAGGTTTTAAGACGCCAGAACACGTCTCTAGCCTAGACCACTAAAATATTTGCGTTAGGTTCTAATGTTTCCTTAGGTTAATTCAATTGATTTTATAGTTGTTCTTGAATTATGTTTCAATTCCAAGGCCCTACAGAATGTCGATCTCAAATTTCCTAGATGCAAACTATATGCAAATGAACACCATTTTACATTCAATGAACGCTAATTAAGAGAAGGATAGAGATCTTTCAAACAATAGCAATCAATGAAATCAAACAAAGAAATCCGCTAATGCATCTAATTCAATCAAACAAAAAATGAAAAATCCTCTCCTAGTTGATCAAACACTAGTTATGCAAAAGAAATTTTCTTTTTCATGCAAACGAAAGAATGCAATTTTTTTATTTTTTTCAATGAAATAAAGCACACAAAGCACTAATTACACGAAAAAACAAAACAAGCACTAGTTCGAGGATTGTGAATGTAAAGAGCTAATCTGAATAATTCAAAGAAAGTAATGGCACACTCTTCCAATCAAAGAAAAAGGCTTTGAAACGATCCAAGCAAGTAATGTGATCTATGCTTGGAGCAGTAAGAAGAACAATCAAACGAAATCTGAAATGATCATTCAACCAAAAAAAATGACCAAATGATCAAAAAAACTAAACGCAATTGATTAAGAGATGGGACTGACAAAAACCAAAAGACTCAACTTCCAATAAGAAGGCTTAGTGAGCTAAGACGATGTTGAAGCCCCGAAAATCGAGTCTACAACAAGGGGGATACCCACCCGGTCCGGACCTTGGTTAGCAGCTCCTTTTCCGTTTGGTGTAGTGGATCCGACTGGGGATAATGGGACCAGTTTCCCAATTTGTGTGTGTGTGTTGAGAATAGATATTTCCTTTCTAAAAAGGTTCCTAAGTGAAATGTTTTTATTCTATTTCTAATCTAATCATATGCAAATTGTATTCTAATTAAAACATAAATATATAATTCTAAACTAAACCTGGGATAAAATCTTATTTATGCGATCTAAAATAATTTCAAATAACAACTGATAATAAATATTATTCAACTGCTATAAGAAAAGAATTCAATAAAGATAAACCACTTCATATAAAAACTTAAATGAAACAGTTGTGGAAAACATATCGCATAATAAGCTATTCATACATTAAGCATAAACAAATAGTCATCACCGTACAAAAGTTCCAAATGATAACTGAAGCATTCAAGCATCAATATATAAATAACTGAACATAAATATCCCTTTTAACACAGAAGCAGAAAAATTTAAGAGATAAAAGTACCATTTATAACTGGTTCTACTCATGAGCTAGAAACAATAATTATTTATATCTTCTAAATCCAACATCTACTAAGAGTATAGAAATGCAACATCAGTAGCAAATATTACACACAGATATCAATAAATCTCGTTCCATTCATTCATCAAAACCTCCTCTGAGGGTGCAGAAGTGCATGTTCTGAGGATAAGTTTTCGACAAATTTCAGGACCCTTCTCTAAATGCATGAGAAGGGTTTAAATACTACTAACTAAATCTAATTATAGTTTATTACAAAAATTTAGGATTCGGTTTAAATGACCGTCATTTTTCTAGGCAAAAATAAAGTAAAACTAACACTAAATCTAAAACTAAAAACTATTAACTAACTACTTATGAATTTGGTCTTTGAATTTGCAAGCATCCAACATTGATTTGAGAAGAGGGGGCTGGTCGACTTAAAATTTTAATTGTCCCGAAAAGACGGAATCAGCAAGTGTGGGCGCAATCTTCTCAGCAGAATTAATGATGCAATTAAGAGCACTGCATTGATTGTGTGGTTTTACTAGACACGTCCAATAAGAATCCCAATTTAATTTTGTCAATCCTTGAATTGATTTTGCCTTCTCTTCCGCTTTCTATTTCCACTCTGTTTACAATTGATGTGCTTGTGGTAGGTATCCCGGAATGGTTTCTGAAATTAAATTAACCTGGTGCAAATTCTCATTTACACAATCAGTAATGTGGCTTGCTGCTGTAGCTGCTTCCTCTGCTGCTTTTTCTGCCTCTCTGATCTATGCATCCCATTTATTGAAGAGCATCTCTTTATAGCTGTCATTGATAATTGGTGCTCTTACTCTTTTTCCTTCCTCTGTCTTCTGTCATGCCAAATAATCAGTAACTCTTTCATTAGTTAAATCATAATCATGTCGTAATTCTATGACATGATTAGTGATTTTATCACTTTCTTGACAAAAAGAGTTCCACTGTGAAATCTTTTGGCATAATATATCTTGTTGTTGCAGCAGTTGATTATTCAAAGAAATAGACTCAAAGATAAACTCTGTAATCTTGGGGTCGTCTTTATGCGTTTCTTGCATCATCTGTATTTGTTTTTCTTTTTCGGCCAAGCTTTTCTGATACCCAATCTTCATTTGTTGAAACTCTTGTTGTAACTTTTCAAATCGTATCTGTGCTTCACTGTTGGCATGTGCTTGTTGCAATTGTTGTTGCAGAACTTGTATTTGATCCTCTTTTTCATTTAATAACAACCTTACCTCAAATGCTTTTTCAACCTTAGCTCATGTAATCTAAGATAACTTAGTAAGATTTTCAATGGGATCTGTAGTAGGATCTTTACATAAAACATCCAATTGTTCTGCATCAGTAGAGAGCGCACTTTCTAATTTTCTCTTATTTCTTTGCTTCCTTACTACTGCTTTATGTTGCGGGCTGTAGAATATATCCAGAGGAAGAATTTCCTCTATTCTAAGTACAAGCTCGGCAGAGGGAGTAATGGGTATATGTTCTTTTTCTGTGACATTGCCACTTATTTCTGTAACCAAACCTTTTGCTGTTTGTACAGGAGTTTGTATGTTCTGTCATTCAACATTAATCAAGTCATTAAATGATTCCCATTCTTTATCTAACTGAGTGTTGATGGATGGTTGCTGTACATTAAGAGGTGGAAGATTCAACTGTGGAGTAGTTGAAGTCTGTTGTTGTGAGAGCTCTTTTGATTGAGTTGTATCCTTGACTGAGCCTTCACTTTTATCCTGATCGGATTTTTTAGAATGTTCAGAAATTTCTTTGTCATACTTTGACTTAGATCTCTCTGAATCTGAGCTGCCACTGAGACTAACACTAGGAGTTGGTTCCCTTGCGGGTTCCAAATGCAGATTATCCAAAGGAATAGTAGTCAATCTTCTTTCTCTGTATATTTTAAACTCTTGAAATTCTTCTGGGGAGAACTGCGCTTGAGCTAAATTCAAAATGTCTTTAAATGAACATTTTTATTGAAACATATCATCAAAAAAATCTTCTTCTCCAGAGAATACTCTTACTTTGACAACAGTGGTGAAATCCTTGACAATACCATATGGATCAAATAGCCTTCTCGGAAACTTAAACAATTTTAAACATGTAACATTGCTTACTTCCTTAAACGTTTGACCAACATCAAATAATGAAAATGCTCCATAGGATACAGGAAATTGGGGCCAAATGGCTTTCTTTTTATCCTTTAATTCTTTTGTTAAACCTCCCTCTCCACAGGTTTGATATGCAATTTCCCGAGCTATAAGTTTGTCCGGAACATACAAGGATAGAACATGGGGAGAAGCAAAGCTTCCAAAAAACCTCACATAATTAAATAACTCTTCTCCAAACCATCTTGCAACAGGGAGAATGTCTACTTCTGCTTCTGGGGAAAACCTTGGAGCATCCTTATTATACAACACTCTGTACAGAGGCAACATTATGCCATGGCAAATTTTATAAAAATGAGGAATGAATTTTGATTCCCACAACTCTTTGTGATAGACATGAATGGGCAAGGGATTCTGAATTGTCCATTGCCACCCCATTAAAGGGAACTTAGAAACAAAGAAGATTGAATCCATAACATAGGCAGATAGATAAAAAGGAGGATAAATCCTCT
This sequence comes from Pinus albicaulis, assembly GCA_034641835.2. Taxonomy (NCBI): domain Eukaryota; kingdom Viridiplantae; phylum Streptophyta; class Pinopsida; order Pinales; family Pinaceae; genus Pinus; species Pinus albicaulis. Next base: position 117,651 of record MU968498.1, on the reverse strand, counting down.
GAGACACGGTCCGTTTAGACCGGTAATTAAAAATAGCCGTATCTAAGTTATCAGACAATATTTTAGCCCAGTCTACAATGGTAGCGTTAACAGCAACATTCAATAAGGGAAGCCATTCAGGAAAAAACTTATTAATGTCACGCTTTCCAAAAAGCCTGCATAACATAGCAGTAGCAAAACAATATGGAGAGGTGAGTGAACCGGTACTGTACATACCGTGTTTATCTTTCTTCAGTGGTTCATCTCTTCTGGTCCATTCTTTAGTGCATTCCGCTAAGTTTGTGTTTTCCTTAACAAATTTCTCCATAAATTGTTTGTTGTAAGTTGCCTGAGGCTCCAGCAAATGATACATAAGCCTCAAATCTTCTGGAGTAAACGACCTGATGAGCTCTTGATCTGGAGTTTTAAATTGCCTATCCGTAATATCGGTGCTATCCAGCACGCATTTGACCATATCCGTATACAGAAGAATTCTAGGTCTTGCTGCTATCTGATGCAAAAATGAACAAGCCAGCTCTATAAGAGATGCTTCAGAAGAATTACTTGAACCCGCAGTAGCCGCAACCTCCATTACTCTTGCGTTTTCTTCTTCTAGCAAATTAAACATACCTTCCCAGGTGGTGATACCAGCATCTTTGTTGCAAGCAGTGTCTGCGTACAAGGATGCCATCTCTTTAGCTTCAGAACTTGGAGCTTTCTCTTTCTTTCCAGAACTCGGAGCTTTCTCTTTCTTTCTCATAATGCTCTGAATATTTCTTTGTATAGTATCTTGTTCTTCGCGCCTGCAGTTTTACGAATTAGTTGAGAATAATGATATGAGAAAGGTGACAGGATAGTTTTAAATGCTGAAGGCGTATGAAATATATTATTTAATCGTGAAATAACCTTTCGATCAAAACAAAATCCTTTTCCATTAATAATTGTCAATCCGTTCATTAATTTGACATTAAGGTGCATAACGGGTCTCGATTTACGGAAAGATTTTCTTCATACAACGAGCTTCAAGAATCTGCGATAGTGAGATCTGAAATTTGCTCTGCAATATCGCAAAATCGCAGTATCGCAAATCACAGTTTTCATAAATTCAAATCATCGCAAAATCGCAACTTTCGTATCATCGCAATATCGCAAATCGTAACTTTCACAAATCGCAACTTGTAACATCATGAAATCGCAATATCGTGAAATCGCAATATCGCAAAATATAACTTATGAAAAATATCCGTTAATATATTTTCTGCGATATGCGATTTGCGATGAATATTCTTCTGCATAGTTTTTTGGATCACGTGCGATGGATGTGATATTCAAAGAAAGGTTTTATTCAAATCTATCATAAACTTAAGTTTAGTTTAAAGATTTTCCAAAGAAATTTATTTAAGTCAATGATAGTAAGTTTTATTGAAAATGAAAACAAACACCCATAAATTTTTTGGATTTTTTAGACTAAGGGTCCCCACTTATTTAGTATTATTACTAAAACTAAATAAGAAGGGGGGTTGTTGCTGGCCACAACAATTGGCGATTCACTTGGAAGAACTAGTTATCTCTGCTTTTCTTCTGAATTTTCTAAACTTTTTAAAACAGAAAATCAAACTTCATTATAAAAAGACAGTACATTATGCTTCAATCTATGAATGATATTTCATTTCTTCTATTATCAATTTTGACTATTTACTTCCTCAAGCTAGTCTTTGAATCTATATCAATCATTACTTGGTTTAAAAAGATAAAACAAAAATCTTCTCTGTAAATCAGTTTTAAATATGTTCATTTGTCGTAGGTAGAGCCACTGCTGCCAGCAAGCCTTTACAGCCTCGACAGGGTTACCTGTTACCCAGCAATGATCATGTGTCCCACTTAGAGAAATATACAATTTTCAAAAAGGAATCCATATTCACACTTATTGCTGTTATTTTCTTTTTTTATCCTTAAAGAACAATGTCTTGGCTTGATAGCCAATTTATGACAGTGTCATTCACTTGATTTATAACTTTGCTGAACAAGCTGGCTCATGATGAGACCCCTTGCCTTTTGATTGCAATAATCTTAATTCATTGCCTTATTGTGGTATGCAGTATTGGAAAAGTCAGCAAGCTATAATATCTATGATCATGATAAGTCGGCTCGTGATGAGACCTCTTACTCTTTAAGTTAAAAGTGTATCATTGGATTATTCCCTGAACTTTGTAATTTTCTAGGTGGGGAGGAAGTCATTGTTTCCTTAAGATAGCTCTGGACGACAATAATAAAATTTTTGGAAAAGAACTTTTCTACAGAGAATCTTTGTTTTGATATTGATACCCTTCATTGGACTGATATAAAACAATCTTTCACCAAAAGTTGTTTTTCATCAAAATTTTAAAAGTTGAAATTAATATCATTTCTAGATTAAAAACTTTTAACTGTATCTTTGGATAATAATGATCAATATTCTAAACAAAATTCTATTTATATAAGTGAAGAAATAAAATATGAAAACAGAGAACTTGTATCTTTTTATGAATTCCAAATGTAACCATTAACAACTGGTTTTATTATGACAAATAAAGAAAACTAATCTACAAAATAGAAGAATGATCTCCTATGGAAAATATTTTTTTAAGGATCTGTCCTTTAACAAGTAAAGATTCTCTTTTCTCTGTTAAATCTTGTAATATAAAATTTGATGGACCTATGATCTCTGCAATTTGGAAAGGACCAAGCCACATTCGTTGAAATTTTGTGTGTTTTCCTTTTTCCTCATTAGCCTTGTCCCATTTTAGAACTAAATCTCCTATCTGAAAATCCTTTCTGGTTATCATGTTTGAATCAAAAGAAGCTTTAACTAATGCTTGATGATGAGCATGAGTTACTTTAGCCTTTTCTCGTTGTTCTTCTATCTTAATTATTTCCATCTGCCTTAATTGTAAAAAAGAAGTTGGTTCTTCATCAATATATTGGACTAAGGCTAAAGAAGGGATTGTTAGATGAGTTGGAAGAACCACTTCTCTCCCATAAACTAAATTAAAGGGAGAAGTGCCAATAGAAGCCTTCTGCGTTATTCGATCTGCCCATAAAGCATATATTAAATATTTATGCCAATTTTTATGATTTTGATCAATGGTTCACTTAATGATTCTGATTAAGTTTTTATTCGTGGATTCAGCTAACCCATTTCCCTGTGGATAATAATTGGCAGAATATTTAAGTTTGAAACCTCTCTTGAGTGCAAATTCAGTCATAGCATTACCAGAAAAATATGATGCATTGTCAAACATTAAAGCAGAAGGTAAACCAAACCTGGTGATTATGAACTGATCAATAAACTTGATGATATGCTCAGCATTAGCAGTCTTGAGAGAGACTGGTTCTACCCATTTTGTAAAATAATCAGTTGTTGTAATGATATACCTATGTTGTTTAGAAGAATGAGGAACGATCTCACCTATTATGTCCAATCCCCATTGATCAAAAGGCTGCTCAATGTTGACTGGTTGTAATGGTAATGATGGTTTCTTTTGTCTTCCAGCTGCGATTTGAAAAATTTGACACTTCCTTGCATAATTGTGTGAATCTTTGAATAAAGTGGGCCAGTAATATCCTGCACGGAGGATCTTATGTGCAGTAGCATCTCCAACATAATGTCCACCTGCTGGCCCATCATGAAGTTCCTGCAAGACTTTTTCAGCTTCAGATTTCTCTAGACATCTAAGAAGAATAGAATCATAATTCATTCTAAAAAGAACATCATTTACAAGCTGATATTGTTTAGCCTTCAACCTTAGAGCTCTTTTCTTGGTGTGATCGAGATTTGGAGGAGCATATCCATTCTTAAGATAAAATATGATATCAGCATATAATGATTCAACATCGTTTAGGCTTACCTCATATGTTTTTATTTCTTCAGATGGTTTTTCAGAAATAAGTGATGCTCCAGCTAGTATTTTGCAAAAACCTTGACCTCTTACAATACTTGCCATTTTGATTTCTACATCATATTCTTGTAAAGCAGTAACCCAATTGGCTCTTTTCTCACCTACATCTTTTTGAACTAAAAGATTTCTAACCGCTGGAAATGGTACTATGATTTTTGTATCGGTTTTAAGTAGAAATGGTCTAAAATATTTAATTGCTTCGAAAACAGCATAAGCTTGTTTCTCCATATCTGAATAATTCAATTCAGCTCCCTGTAAATTCGAACTAAAAAAGGCAATTGGAGCTTCTGCTTTGTCTTGATTTGCTTGAGTGAGAATCGCAGCATAAGATTTATCAGAGGCAAATGTATACAAAATAAAAGGATCGGAAAAATCTGGAGTTGCTAAAGATGGAGCATTAATAATTGCTTGTTTGATTAGATTGAATGCCTCATATTCGTCTTTGCCCCATTTGAAGTTTGAATTCTTTTTAATCATTGCTTGCAAGGGTGATACAATTCTTGAAAAATATGGCACAAATATTTTTACAAATTTAATCTGACCAAGAAAAGATTGCATAGCTTTTTTGTTGTGAGGTAAAGATATTTCAGAAATTTGCTTGATTCTATCAAGATCAATATGAATTCCAGATTTTGATACTATGAATCCAAGAAGTTTTCCTTCACTTAATGCAAAAAAAGAATTTTTCGGATTAAGTGAAATTCCATACCTTTGACAACGTTGGAAGATCTGCTTCAAATCTCTAAGATGATTGCTTTGATTTTTGGAATATACAGTTATATCATCCAAGTAAATTACCACTGATTTGTTAACTAATCCCTTGAAAGCAATGTCCATGGCTTTCTAAAATGTGGCACCAGCGTTGATCAGACCAAAAGGCATCTTTTGATATGCATAAGTGCCCCATTTGGTTCTGAATGTAGTTTTTAATTGATCATCAGGATGGACTAACACTTGATTATATCCAGAGAAACCATCTAAGAAAGACATTAATTCTGATCCTGCAACTGCCTGTAATATTTGCTCCATGGGAGGCAAAGGAAAATTATCTTTTTGGCAGGCTTTATTAAGATTTCGAAAGTCAATACAAATTATAATGTCTCCGTTCTTTTTTCTAACAGGAACCATATTGGAAACCCATTTAGAATGTCGAACGGGAAAAATAATCTTGGCTTTCAATAACTTGTTAAGTTCAGATTTGATTTGGTTTTCTAGATTTGGATGGATCTTTCTTAACTTTTGTTGGACAGGTTTTTCATCATTGATCATTGGAATAGTATGTTGGATGATAGAAGTGTCATAATTTTTGAGTTCATCATAGTTCCAAGAAAAGACACTTTTATATCATTTCAAAAGACGAACGTATGCTAACTTTTCTTCAGGAGTTAGGCCAAGGCCTAAGTTGATATTCTGTGGTTTGGCATCAGTTCCTAGATTTACTAATTCATAATTTAAAGTCGAACTTTGCAATTTTGAATTGGTAGATATTTTAAATTGATCCTTCAAATCATAAAGGTCTTCTAACTTGACTACTGATTTCAGCATAGCATTATTGGTGTTATCTTGGAGCAATTGTTTGTCATGTTGGTCTTCATCAATTATCTGATTGGTGTAAGATCCTTCAGATGTGAGAAAGCTTACAATATCAAGATCATCATTGAAAATCCTCCAATTGGTAACGTTATCAGGAATTGAGGGTCTAAATATTAATTCAATTGAAAATCGATCAGGACTAAAGTCTTCTGCAGGAATGAGCTTGGAAGCTACATTATCTTGGAGGTCTAAACTATCATTCTGGATTCTGGGAATTGGTGAAATATTAAATGCTATAAATGTTCAGTCAGATCTTGGACTAAAGATTGATAATGCTTTAAATGACCTGATAAACAATGTATAATATTGCGTACCTGTTTGATTACAATTTCTGAATCTCCGAAAACTTGTAGATATTTGATGTCTAATCCGATTGCTTTGTATAGTCCTTGGACTAAAGCTTCATATTCTGCGGTGTTATTAGTGCAATCGAATTCAAGTCTGCAAGTTAACATAATTTTTTTTTCCCTCTGGACTAATCAAAATGCATCCTGCTCCTGCTCCTTCATTAGACTTAGAACCATCAAAAAATAATTTCCAAAATAAAGATTTATTTACAGGAGTATCTACAAAATTAATACATTTAGAACTATTTGTTTGAGAATAATTTTATATTTGAGATAAAACAGAATGTTCTAAATAAGGTGAAGTATGAGCATTGAAATTTCCTAAGAAAGAATCAAATGAATAATTTCCAATGATATTACTGTTGTATGCAACTGGTTCATTCTCTCCTTCCAATTCTGTTACTATTTATTTTTGATGTTTTTCTCGTTCAACCTTTATCTGATTTGGTTTACCATTGTAAGGAAGCCACATATGTGACCAATCAGTTGCGAAATATCCATGAAGTTTTTCTGACCAATCTCTACTAAGAATTAAGCCATAAAATTCTGGAATATCTGCAACTAAAATATCAATAACTTGACATACCTTTGGATTCGATGATATCCTTATGGTAACCTAATTTAATTCACCAATCACCTCCACTTGCGATCGATCTAACTGAACTATGCGCACAACAGATTTTTGTGGTTGAATATTCAACTTTGCACATATTGATTTTGGTAGAATATTAGATGATGCTCCAGAATCCACTAAACAATTATGCAAATTTTTATTGAAAACTTCGTAAGTAAGAAGAAATGGAGTAGTATGAGATCTTGACCTTCCTCCAATTAAAGCGATATTTTCTAGATCAACTTTACTGATCACATTAGCTGGAGGTCTTCCCATCTCGTTGGAAGCTTGAGAAATCACAGGATCAAGCAAAGTTTTTTCTGGTACAACATGTAATTCTTTCAAAAGTACCTTTTGTTGGTGTTTTAACTTGCTCAATTCATAAAAAGTGATGTTAGCCCTAGTCTTCTTCATGTCTTCTATGATATTATACTCCATTTCATCTGGGACAATCAGTGTTCTCGATGGAGTTGATGAATCTGTCTGGACAGGGCTGGTTTGAATTTCTTTAGATGTCATTTTATTGGGTGCAACTTTATCTTTATTTAATGAGCTTGTGCTCTTTGACTTAGGAGTAGATTGAGGAGGATCAAGTTGATTTCTACTTCGAGTGCTAACCGGGGATGCTTCTTGATCTTCCTCATCTGGGAGGATGAAATCCCACATACCTTGTACTTCTACAACTTCTTCATCATCAGTAGTTTCTTCAGTAGCAGTTTCCTCTTCTTCTTCTTCTGATTCAGCATTAGTGATAGCATTTGGTGGCCTTTAATCAGTTGAAGGGTTTCTTCTAAAAGGCTTGAAATATTTTTTAGAAGATGTTTCTGCCACCTGTTTCTTGATGTCAACCATTTCGTTAGACATGGTTTTCAAAATTTTTTGCAATCCTTCTAAATCAAATGGATCTTTTGTTTTTTTTTTCTTGGGCTCTTCCTTAAAAGTAACTTTCTTGGATTTTCGTTCTTCCATTGCATTTTTCTTATCTAATGCAATGATACATTTTTCTACCACTATTGCCTCCTTCATGTTATCTGCTAAAGTTGTCTTGTTAGCCCTATCAACGAAGATTGCTATGTCTGATGGTAAAGCATAAATATACCATTCACTTCGCACTTCTTCGCTAGGCTTGGAAGCAGTAGGAATTTTGTTTAACAATTTATTGAAACGTGAATTAAAATCCTTGACAAGTTCTTTTGAGTCAGCTCTAAGATTAGATAGATCATTGATCAATGTCGTTGTAGACCTGTCATCACCAAATTTAGTCAAAAATTGATCTTGAAAGATATCCCAAGTAGTGATGGATCCAGATGGTAATGAAAAATACCATGATCCAGTTGCTCCTTGTAGAGTATAAGGGAAAAGTCGGACAACATCATCTTCATTAGTAACTCCATTGAGATTTATGGACAGCATAAAATTGTTTATATGTTCTTCTGCTAGCATGCCTGCTTCAGGATTAAACTTAGGCAGCCATTTTTCAGGATAGGCTGGTAATTGACTCAAGGGTGCAGGCATTAAGACTGCCCCTGGATTATTCCATGGCATTTGGGCCATCGCTGAACTACTAACAGGGGAAAGTGTAGAAGATGATATCTGTGATTGAGAAGATGAGGGTATTACAATTACAGATGATTGAGAAGGTGATGTGGAAGTTCCAGTGGAATGAGGGACAATAGTCTGAAGTGGAGGGGTGGACGGTTAACTTAGTGGTGAAGAGGTTGAGATGGATGATGATGATGAAAGAATCTCACTATCAGACCCTTTAGGTGATTTTCTAGCTCTCTTCCTTGTAGGTAGAGGTAACTCAGTTGGCTGAATGCCAAGATTTTCGCTCTGTAATCTGGTAAGAGGATGAGCAGGATTATATTGCGAAGTTACATTGCCTTGAGATTTTTCAGATCTTTGAGGTGATATTGAGAATCGTTGAAGTTTATGAATCAAAGATTCAACTTCAAGAGGTTCAATAGTAAATTATTCTAAAAATTCAAGGTTTGTAGCAGTGTCTGTTGCTCTTGCGACTTCTGGTTCTAGATTTACAATTTCTGAGTGCGATGGAGAAGTCGGGGGAGATGGTGAGGGTGATTTACTCTCAGAATGGTATTTAGATTTATATTAACTTGCCATTCACATTTCAGGCCCTCCTTCTAGCGCCAAATATGTTGAAGCCCCGAAAATTGGGTCTACAACAAGGGGGATACCCACCCGGTCCGGACCTTGGTTAGCAGCTCCTTTTCCGTTTGGTGTAGTGGGTCCGACTGGAGATAATGGGACCAGTTTCCCAATTTGTGTGTGTGTGTTGAGAATAGATATTTCATTTCTAAAAAGGTTCCTAAGTGAAATTCTTTTATTATATTTATAATCTAATCATATGCAAATTGTATTCTAATTAAAACATAAATATCTAATTCTAAACTAAACCCGGGATAAAATCTTATTTATGCGATCTAAAATAATTTCAAATAACAACTAATAATAAATATTAATCAACTGCTATAAGAAAAGAATTCAATAAAGATAAACCACTTCATATAAAAAGTTAGATGAAACAGTTGTGGAAAACATATCGCATAATAAGTTATTCATACATTAAGCATAAACAAATAGTCATCATCGTACAAAAGTGCCAAATGATAACTGAAGCATTCAAGCATCAATATATAAATAACTGAACATAAATATCACTTTTAACACAGAAGCAGAAAAAGTTAAGAGATAAAAGTACCATTTATAACTGATTCTACTCAGGAGCTAGAAGCAATAATGATTTATATCTTCTAAATCCAACATCTACTAAGAGTAGAGAAATGCAACATCAGTAGCAGATATTAGACACAGATATCAATAAATCTTGTTCCATTCATTCATCAAAACCTCCTCTGAGGGTGCAGAAGTGCATGTTTTGCGGATAAGTTTTTGACAAATTTCAGGACCCTTCTCTAAATGCATGAGAAGGGTTTAAATACTACTAACTAAATCTAATTATAGTTTATTAAAAAAATTAGGATTCGGTTTAAATGACCGTCCTTTTTCTAGGCAGAAATAAAGTAAAACTAACACTAAATCTAAAACTAAAATTAACAACTAACTACTTATGAATTTGGTCTTTGAATTTGCAAGCATCCAGCATTGATTTGAGAAGAGGGGGCTGGCCGACTTCAAATTTCAATTGTCCCGAAAAGACGGAGTCAGCAAGTGTTGGCGCAATCTTCTCAGCATAATTAATGATGCAATTAAGAGTACTGCATTGACTGTGTGGTTTTACTAGACAGGTCCAGTAAGAATCCCAATTTAATTTTGTCAATCCTTGAATTGATTTTTCCTTCTCTTTCGCTTTCTGTTTCCACTCTATTTGCAATTGTTGTGCTTGTGGTAGGTATCCCGGAATGGTTTCTGAAATTAAATTAACCTTGTGAAAATTATCTTTTACACAATCAGTAATGTTGCTCGCCGTTGTAGCTGCTTCCTCTGCTGCTTTTTCTGCCTCTCTGATCTGTGCATCCCATTTATTGAAGAGCATTTCTTTATGATTGTCATTGATAATTGGTGCTCCTACTCTTTTTCCTTCCTCTGTCTTTTGCCATGCCAAATAATTAGTAACACTTTCATTAGTTAAATCATAATCATGTCGTAATTCTACGACATGATTAGTGATTTTATCACTTTCTTGACAAAAAGAGTTCCACTGTGAGATTTTCTGGCATAATATATCTTGTTGTTGCAGCAGTTGATTATTCAAAGAAATAGACTCTGAGATAAATTTTGTAAGCTTGGGGTCGTCTTTATGTGTTTCTTGCATAATCTGTATTTGTTTTTCTTTTTCGGCCAAGCTTTTCTGATACCCGATCTTCATTTGTTGAAACTCTTGTTGTAACTTTTCAAATTTCACCTGTGCTTCACTGTTGGCATGTGCTTGTTGCAATTTTTGTTGCAGAACTTGTATCTGATCCTCTTTTTCATTTAATAACAGCCTTACCTCAGATGCTTTGTCAATAGTTGCGGAGGCATAAGCTCCTGTTATCTGAGATAATTTAGTAAGATTTTCAGTGGGATCTGTAGTAGGATCTTTCCATAAAACATCCAATTGTTCTGCATCAGTAGAAAGCGCACTTTCTAATTTTCTCTTCTTTCTTTGCTTCCTTACTACTGCTTTATGTTGCGGGCTGTAGAAAATATCCAGAGGAGGAATTTCCTCTATTCTAAGTACAAGCTCGGCAGAGGGAGTAATAGGTATATGTTCTCTGTCTGTGACATTGCCACTTATTTCTGTAACCAAAACTTTTGTTGTTTGTACAGGAGTTTGTATGTTCTGTCCTTCAACATTAATCAAATCATTAAATGATTCCCATTCTTTATCTAACTGAGTGCTGATGGATGGTTTCTGTACATTAAGAGGTGGAAGAATCAACTGTGGGGTAGTTGAAGTCTGTTGTTGTGAAAGCTCTTTTGATTGAGCTGTATCCTTGACTGAGCCTTCACTTTTATCCTGATCAGATTTTTTAGAATGTTCAGAAATTTCTTTGTCAGACTTTGACTTAGACCTTTCTGAATCTGAGTTGCCACTGAGACTGACACTAGGAGTTGGTTCCCTTGCGGGTTCCAAACGCAAATTATCCAAAGGAATAGTAGTCAATCTTCTTTCTCTGTATATTTTAAACTCTTGAAATTCTTCTGGGGAGAACCGTGCTTGAGCTAAATTCAAAATGTCTTTAAATGAACATTTTTCTTGAAACATATCATCAAAAAGATCTTCTTCTCCAGAGAATACTCTTACTTTGACAACAGTGGTGAAATCCTTGACAATACCATATGGATCAAATAGCCTTCTCGGAAACTTAAACAATTTTAAACATGTAACATTGCTTACTTCCTCAAACGCGTGACCAACATCAAATAATGAAAATGCTCCGCAGGATACAGGAAATTGGGGCCAAATGGATTTCTTTTTATCCTTTAATTCTTTTGTTAAACCTCCCTCTCCACAGGTTTGATATGCAATTTCCCGAGCTATAAGTTTTTCCGGAACATACAAGGGTAGAACATGGGGAGAAGCAAAGCTTCCAAAAAACCTCACATAAGTAAATAACTCTTCTCCAAACCATCTTGCGACAGGGAGAATGTCTACTTCTGCTTCTGGGGAAAACTTTAGAGCATCCTTATTATACAACACTCTGTACAGAGGCAACATTATGCCATGGCAAATTTTATAAAAATGAGGAATGAATTTTGATTCCCACAACTCTTTGTGATAGACATGAATGGGCAAGGGATCCTAAATTGTCCATTGCCACCCCGTTAAAGGGAACTTAGAAACAAAGCAGATTGAATCCATAACATAGGTAGATAGATAAAAAGGAGGATAAATCCTCTGAGACACAGTCCGCTTAGACCGGTAATTAAAAATAGCCGTGGCTAAGTTATCAGACAATATTTTAGCCTAGTCTACAATGGTAATGTTAACAGCAGCATTCAATAAGGGAAGCCATTCAGGAAAAAACTTATTAATGTCACGCTTTCCAAAAATCCTGCGTAACATAGCAGCAGCAAAACAATATGGAGAGGTGAGTGAACCAGTACTGTACATACCGTGTTTATCTTTCTTTAGTGGTTCATCTCTTCTGGTCCATTCTTTAGTGCATTCCACTAAGTTTGCATTTTCCTTAACAAATTTCTCCATAAATTGTTTGTTGTAAGTTTCCTGAGGCTCCGGCAAGTGATACATAAGCCTCAAATCTTCTGGAGTAAACGACCAGATGAGCTCTTGATCCAGAGTTTTAAATTGCCTATCCGTAATATTGGTGCTATCCAGCACCCATTTGACCATATCTGTATACGGAAGAATTATAGGTCTTGCTGCTATCCGATGCAAAAATGAACAAGCTAGCTCTGTAAGAGATGCTTCAGAGGAATTACTTCAACCCGCAGTAGCCGCAACCTCCATTACTCTTGGGTTTTCTTCTTCTAGCAAATTAAACATACCTTCTCAGGTGGTGATACCAGCGTCTTTGTTGCAAGCAATGTCTGCGTACAAGGATGCCATCTCTTTAGCTTCAGAACTTGGAGCTTTCTCTTTCTTTCCAGAACTCGGAGCTTTCTCTTTCTTTCTCATAATTCTCTGAATATTTCTTTGTATAGTCTCCTGTTCTTCGCGCCTGCAGTTTTACGAATTAAGTGAGAATAATGATATGAGAAAGGTGACGTGATAGTTTTAAATGCTGAAGGCATATGAAATATATTATTTAATCGTGAAATAACCTTTCGATCAAAACAAAATCCTTTTCCATTAATAATTGTCAATCTGTTCATTAATTTGACATTGAGGCGCATAACGGGTCTCGATTTACAGAAAGATTTTCTTCGTAAAACAAGCTTCAAGAATCTGTGATAGTGCAATCTGCGATTTTCTCTACAATATCGCAAAATCGCAGTATCGCAAATTGCAGTTTTCATAAATTCAAATCATCACAAAATCGCAACTTTCATATCATCGCAATATCGCAAATCGCAACTTGTAACATCGTGAAATCGCAATATCGCAAAATATAACTTATGAAAAATATCCGTTAATATATTTTCTGCGATATGCGATTTGCGATGAATATTCTTCTGCATAGTTTTTTGGATCACGTGCGATGGATGTGATATTCAAAGAAAGGTTTTATTCAAATCTATCATAAACTTAAGTTTAGTTTAAAGATTTTCCAAAGAAATTTCTTTAAGTCAATGATAGTAAGTTTTATTGAAAATGAAAACAAACACCCATAAATTTTTTGGATTTTTTAGACTAAGGGTCCCCACTTATTTAGTATTATTACTAAAAATAAGTAATAAGGAGGGTTGTTGTTGGCCACAACAGACGCTCAGAAACCCTTAGGCCATAAAATGAACTAATAAGTAAACATACGTACAACTGAGAAGAATAAGTCTATAACAGTCAAAACAATCTCAGTGGGACAATTGTAGATAAAAAATCCACCTAGAGGCAAGCACAACTGACCAAAAAACTTAAAAGAGCAGTCAAACCAAACCCTACAGGATTCGGCGCAACTATAAGGCGGTAATCCATGCCAAATAGGGGTTGGCGTTAGTGCAACACAAACAACATGTGCCAATCGGTGTGATTGTTCAATCAAAAAGCGCGCCAAGACGGATATATATGGGAGAATGGGAAATCTAATGAGCAGAGGTCAATCTTGACACTTTGGAGCTGAACAAGAGGACTCTAATCTAGCAAACATACCAAAAAAGGTAGATAAACAAGCAAATGACCGAAGTCGACTTGATAAGGGCAAAAAGACAAACTCACACTATCCCCAGTGGAGTTGCCAATTTGTTATGCAAGTAAATCCTCTCTATGGATAGAGATGATCCTTCTAACCCTAGAGTGGGTCTAGTAACAAAAGGACAAACCAGAGTGTAGGTTCCTAACTACTTAATGAAATAGATGAGGTAGATTGACCTACCTAGAGCCCAACGCTGTCGTCGTGGCTATTGTAGTGGTGGCCTCTCGATTCCTGTCTCGGCAAGTCACGATCATTTAACCACAATGCTTGGATACCTGCACAAGATCAACAAACAAGAGAAGCATACGAAACAACAATCTCATTCAAAATCACTAACCAGTCAAGGAGGGTTAAGCATATTGCATTAATAAAACACATCAACGTGACATGGGAACCAGACAATAGTTATACATATTTATTAATAGAAGAAAGAGTTACAACCAAGCCTTGACATCGCAGCCTCCTTCAGCAGGGTTCAACTGAAGCGCGTCTCGACGATTTTCAGGGAATTCGAACAGGATGAAGGCACAAGCCTAAGCTCTCTCAATAAGGGACTCTTCCGTTCTATCTTGAATAGAAATCTCTCTAGTGTTTCTATTATAACATCTTCAGTTCAGCTAGCTTCATTAATGGAGGATGGCTATATTTATAGAGGGAGAGGAGGAGGTTGGGATCCCTACTATGGTGGAAGGGAGGCCTTATCCCTTGGGAGGTTTCCCCAAAAGGTGGAAACAAGAGGCCAAAGGAGGAAGGCCGTGGTTATTCAGTCGAACCACTCCCTATGACTCATCCACGAAGTTGTTGTGATCGAAATTTTGCCTCTATTTTTAAAAAAAAATCCATAAACAGATTGGCGCGAGCAACTAATTGAGACAGAGTGCCAACTAGCACGGGGCCAGTGTTAATCTTCTTCATTGGTGCGAGGGTATAACAACTTACCAGCGCCAAGGCAAAAACAGGTGTTTTGGTGGTCTGTTCAGGAAATGCTCAACAGAAGGAATGTTTTCCTCATGGAAATGGATGCAATGATGGTATTGGAAAGGTGTGATACTTTATTTTGATCACAGAAATGAGCCTCCAATGTGCGGGATGGGGATTGCAGGGACAGTGACAAAATGATGTGTAACAATTGTGCTCTGTTGTTTTCTCTTCAAGTTTATCATCTAATGAGTTGGATTTTGAATTGACACAAGGTAGTGAGGTTATCCATGGTGAAGAGGAAAGTAAATAAATCATTGAATATCTATTCCATCAATTGTCATTTCAAGTTCCGCATGGAGAAAATACTTCTATTCAAGTTGCTCATGAGATTCATTCAATCTATTCATCCTTGGATTTGAAACTAGAAGAACCTTATGACTTGGGTAATCTATCTATTGAATATGTAAAACCTGATCAAATCAGTGATGTATAGATGGTTGCCACTTGGATAGTAGTAATTCACTTAAAATTATTTATGGTAGTTGTCCACATACCATGCATGATATGATCCAATATTCGATTTGTCATTCTACAATATTTGAAACTTCCAGGACTTGTCAGAAATTCGAGACACTTCATCTCTCATTGATGGTTATGTCAGGTTCTCGTGACTCTAGTAAGATATCTTGACTAATTCAGATCTGGAGCTTCTCACACAATTATTTCCTTTGGATGGTTTCAATGGATGTAAACTCCTTCTTGAAATTAATATGGTATTTCAAATATAATTCTTCTAACTTTCAAGGTTTGTTTCCTAATCGGATTGAAAGCACTTTTTCAGTTGATTCATATTCATGCAAATATCTTGTATCAAACTCAAGTGTGGAATGTATACCTTTCATGGATGAGTGAAGTTGATCATTCTAAATATTATTATTGGTCAAAGGATTCATGTCTATCAGATACTATTGAAAGTGATCAGCTCCTAATCCTTCTTGTGAATATTATGATGTTAATTATTTTCTTCATGGCACCAGATATCCTCTTCAATGTCAATGAATGCTTGTGTTATTTCCTGAATCAAGTTCCTATTTTTCATCCACTACATCTCGACTAGTGTCATGTATTTGATATACTAGCATTCCTTTTCAAGTATTTCAATGATTATGATGCTATAGTTTGTAACTACTCACAGGGAAATGGTTTGTTACAGTCAACATGCGAGGAAGATTAAACTGATATATATTTGTTGTTTACTGATCAAGGGTCTTGTGCCTTAATTAATCTATTTGATAATGATAATTTTCATGCAATTTGTCATTTTCACACCAGCATATCTAATGAAAATTGTTTTACATTGATTAACCCTTATGATTTGGAATCTCAATATTCAGATACTTGTTAGGCGGTTGAGGCACTTTAGCCTTTGCTAATGGTTATGTTAGGACCTCACTATCTTGACAAAATTCTTGAACGTGATCAAATTTATTTCCCCTTGCAAGACTCTCATATTTATTTTGTAATATTAATTGGAATTTCACCCTTTCATGGATTTTAGGATTTTCAAGAGGAATGTTATGAATTTCATGATCCAATTTATGATTAGTTAGAAGAACCTTACCAGCTAGAAAGCCCTTACGTTACTAACATATTTCTATCTCTCTTGATGTTTTCTAACCAGGACAACATAGATTCAAGTGCTTTCAGATTCCTATTCTTATCGAAAAGGTAAGGTTGCAAGTTAGGTAAAGTAAGTTTTTATGACCCATATTTCTTCCTATAGTCATGACCTTCAATATATTGTGCAAGATGTTAAGGCTCCTATCTTATATGTTGCATATTATTATATTTCAGTTGTAATTTCTCTTATCTTTGTGTTTGTGTGTCGGGACCAATTGCAATGGCTTCATTGGAAATATCATTACACTTGTCCCTAACCTGATATTTGGTTAGGTTAAGAGTAGGCTTAGTTGAATTTAGTTTCCCTTGCATTACATCCACCCTTTGTGCTGCTCTCCATCTAGTCTCTGCATTTGTTTTGTTTTCTTGTTTTTTGTTATGCATGATTTTTTTTACATGTAATTTTTATTTGCTTTATTATATATCTTCTTTCATGTTTAATTAATAATGCTTTACAAAAAATATTCTATTGTTTGGCTCAAGACAATTTGGAAAAACTTGAAAAGGCAAATTGTGATGACGAACAATGCTTAGCTAATTTTTTACCTCTTCTCTATTATGGGTTTACATATCTTTAAAGTCAATGATTTTTGAATGGAAAATATGATCCACTCAATTGGAAAGAATTTGGTCAAACTATAAAGTCTATATTTATTCTAAGATCCCCATTCCTCAACTCGATATTGTAAGTAAATATTGTTTTTGCTTGTTGACCCAATTGAGTAGAAAAAGGTAAGGGGAAAACAAATTAGCGAGCAATCCTATATCAGAGGTAAAATTATGCTTCTATGAATGGAGAAAACTCTAATGCTCTCAATAATTGAAGATCTCTCTTCCACCCCAGTAAACAAATAAGTGCCTAAGCATATTTCTATAAATAAAATGAAATAAAAAAGGTGAAAGAAGAGAAATGCCACCTGCGTAGAGAGGTGAAGCAAGAAAATTTATCGAGGGCTTGTTCAAGCTTGTTGGTATTGTTCCTATAGTGACTCCGATACTTCCTCTTCAACTCTTGGAAAATATACACTAGAACAATTTTACAATAATGTATTTACAATGACTTAGTACAATGATACCTTTACAGTTACTGTATGCAGTGCTGCCCACTTGAAGACTTCATGTGATGAACTTCTTGCTGTTGTTTTGCACCTTGGTTTCTCCTCTTATCATGCTACCCTCTGCTGCACCTTGATTTGCTTTGCTGCCCTAGAAAGTCTGGTCCTTTGCAGCCCTTGACAACACATGATCTAGCTTTTTCTTGCCTTCTAGGAGCTAGATATTGAATCTAGTGTATCTCTGTTATTTTAGATCCCCAATATCTGATTTTCAATCTTGTAGTAGTCCTCTGAGTCATCTTTCCAATTCCACAGGTCTGACCCAATTTGGATTCTTCAAGAGATATTTATGCCCAAATTATCACAATGCCCTAATTATGGACTGTTTCAGTAGAGCGAACTTGTACAGTGTGCCAAGTGTCATTATTTCTTCATTCGGCTCTGAAATTTATAGAGCGAAAACTAAATTATGTTCACTATCTGTCAATTTTTACATAATTCCAATCCGATACTTAGAGAGATAGTTATGATGATTTTCCCAAGGTCACTTCTTTGAGATGAATTTCAGGAGCCTGCACAAACACTGACTTCCACAGATCATATCTCCGAAAATATTGCGCACCTTGATCTGAAATTTTCACAGGAGTTTCCTAAAGATTTCGGCTTTGCCTCATAAAAATTTCAGCTTCCGAACCTTTGTAGAAAAAAATTTAGAGTGGAAATTCCACGATGACCTGTTTCATATGGCGAAATCCCTTACATAAGGAGGATATGAGGATCACAATTTATATAAATTCTTAAGTTGAGAGGGGATTTAATAAGTTAATATGGGAGGGATTTTAGGAGCTTAAAAAATATTAATTATTACTTTTCAATAACCCATACCACAACCCCATGGGGTTTTAGCCCACTAACTGGGGTTACAAACTTCAAACATGAATATCTCTCAAACCGTGAAGAATTACGTGGTGTGCCATATATCAACAGAAAAATCTCGACAAATAGAAACCATAAAAATCATTCTTGACCCATAATATATTAATTTGGTAGGTCAAAATTCCCATGAAATATTGGGGTAGCCCCTGGTGCTGCTTGGGTTGACATCAATGACAACTATTGATCAACAATCTCCCCCTTTGGCATTGATGGCAACACAAGTACTCCCCCTGTGATCATGACACCTCTTCCTACAACATTCTCTCCCCCTTTAACATCAATGGCAAAGGGTAACTCCCCCTGACACACAACCATCTTGCGGACTTGTACACAATTCCACTCCCCCTGACATACAACCATCCTGCGGATACACACTTCGACTCCCCCTGACATACAACCATCCTGCGGACCTGTACACACTTCCACTCCCCCTTTATATCCTGAATAAGGAAAATCTAATGAGAACTTGGGAGAATTCCAAGATTCTGGCAAAGATATTCAAATGCTTCACGAGTACTCTCATGATCATCAACACTTCTTGTCCAATATGCATCTGTAAAGGAATGAATAATGAGATTGTTACCCTTGGGATACCACAAGCCATATTCTGTTGTTCCCTTTAGATATCGAAGAATTATTTTGATGGCAATAATATGTGATTCTTTTGGTGCTGCTTGGAATATTGCTACTTGTCCAACTGCTTTCATCACATCTGGCCGAGAGGCTGTTACATATAGAAGACTACCAATCATAGATATGTACAACCTTTGATCCACATCCTTAGATGAGTCATCTATGCTTAATTTGCAACCTGTTACCATCGAAGTAAGGATGGGTTTGCAATCTTCCATTTTAAATTTCTTAAGCATTTCCTTGATGTACTTGGCTTGACATATAAATATTCCTTTCTCTTGCTGAGATATTTGAATCCCTAATAATTATGTCAGCTCACCAAGTAAAGACATCTCGAAATCACTTTTCATCTTTGTAGCAAACTTCTTACTTAGTCGATCATCATTGCTACCAAATATTTATCATCCTCTTTAGCTATTAGACATGCTTTAGTTGCTTAATCCAAAACATATATGTCCTTTGGAGCTCAACTTGTTGTAGCCACAATTTCACCATACCTACCTTTCCTGATTTCACATTTTGTGAAGTTGAATAGTATTGTGTGTCCTCGATCACACATTTGTCCAATACTGAGTAGATTATGATTCATGTTTTCAACCAATATAACATTCTTGGCTAGAGCATCTTTTCTTCTGAGAGTGTCAGTACCTGATCCTATAACATTTGAAGATCCATCATTTCCAAAGGACAGAGTTCCATCATTCTTATCTTTTAGAGATACAAATTTATTTCTATCTCCAGTCATATGCGTTGAGAAACCGCTATCAACATACCACACATCTTTGTTTTTTTTAGCCTTGAGAGCGAGAGCACAATTATCAATATTATTCTTCTTCCATGTTCATTCATTATGTGGCTTTGAAGATTATTCTAGAGGATTTTCAAGTCTGCAGTCTCTGGCTATATGTCCAAAGTTTCGACATTTGTAACATTCAATATTATTTCTTAAATGTTCAAATCTATTGATGTTTCGTTGAGCCCTGGGAGGTTCATATTTGACAGATCTGCTGGAATTGTATTCTTTCCTGAGGTACGTGCGACATTCTACAGCTTTATGACCAAATTTTCCACATGAATAACAATAGCCATAAAAAATATGTTGGTACCTGGATGGAAATCTTCGTCGAGGAACTGTCTTCCAAGGCTGTTCTTGCGAATCTTGTCCAATGAAGTCTACATGCATGTCAGATCTAATAGGTTCATTGTATTTTGTTGTAGAAGGTTCTACTTCTTATTCTTTGTAACTGATGTCAGTTCTGTCATTGTAAGATCGTTAATTGTTGATGAGTTCTTCTAATGCCCTTGAGCTGTTGGCATAGTTTTGGATAGTTTTTCCTTTCTTCACTTCCTTATGCAACGAGACTACTTCAGCTTCTAATTCTTCCTTTTCTTGGTTGCTTTCTTTCAACTTCTTTTGAAGTGACTCTTCAATTCATTTGTGTTCTTCAACTTCAATTTTGAGACCTTGAACTTGTTCTTCAAGAGTATTGGAACGGATCTTCTCTGCCTTGAGCTCTTTTATAAGTTTGATTACTTCCTTAGAAAATTCTTCTATGGTCAATCCTTCTTTTTCGTTGTTTGATACCTCTTGTTTATTGTGCGTAGCCATAAACATACTCTCTCATTGGCTTCTTCTTCGCTGTCATTGTCTTCATCGGATGATGAGCTATCTTCTTTAGAGAGAAAGTTCCTTTTGGATCCTTGCTTGTTGAATTTATAAAAGCCTTTCTTTCCTTTTGAGTTGCCATTACTTATGTTCAGACATTTTGATGCGAAATTCCCAACCTCACCACAACCAAAACATATCAATGGAAGTTTATATTTGATTTTTCCCTTACCAATTTTTAGTTTTCTCGTAAAGTAAGCATATTCTTCATCTGAAAAACCTTCTTCATCATCTCCCTTTTCTTCACACTTGCATGTGCATGTCTTTTCAATTGAAAGTTGTTTGTCCTTATGGGTTTTCTTAGATGCAACGAACGCAGTTTCTAGATGCGAAGTACCCTCTTCTTCATCAAGTCTCATTTCATATGCTATGAGAGCTCCATGTAATTCCTCTTTGCTGAGTTTGTCCAGATTTGCACTGTATTCTAAGACCGATACCTTTGGGTTGAATCTCCCTGGTAACATTCTAAGAATATTTTGTATAATAGTCTTCTCGTCAACTGGCTCTCCCAATCCTTCTAGAGTATTGGTTATTTCATCAATGTATTGGAAGTATGCAACAATGTTGCAATCTTCTTTCATTCTGAGTTGCTCAAATTTTTCTCTATAGATTTGAAGCTTTGCTTCTTTGACATTTGAGTCACTTGCATATATATTCTCAAGCTTGTCCCATACATTTTTGGCAGTTTTACAACCCAACACCTTATGATAAGCAGATTCAATAAGTCCACTGATAATAATATTCTTTTCTTTTTCATCATTTACCAAATTCTTCTTACCTTGTTCATCCGCGGTTGATGTAAATCCATTTTGAACAGTGTCCCATACTTCGTAACCTTGCGCCAAGAGATAGACCTTCATTCTTCCTTTCTAGAGTGCATAATTATTTTCATTGAATAGAGGTACACCATTCTTGGTATGCTCCATGACCTCCTTCCAGCTGTTAAACTGCTATTGAAGGAACCAAGCTCTGATACCAATTGTTGGAAATACTGAGAGGGGGGGGTGAATCAATATTCCTTTCAATTAGAGCATTAGTTAATCTTCAATTATTATTAGTGTTTGTACAATGATAGCAGCAAACAAAAGGAACACAAATGCACATAGTTTTTAAGGTGGAAACCCACTCCGGGACAAAAACCACCTAATGCTTTTCTAATAATTCTTTAATATTCAACTCCAATTGAAAATAAATCTCCAACTTCCTAGAATCTAGAAAAGCATTCTTCTCCAGCTCCCACTGGATGGACGCTCCAACGCCCAAGATTCTTCAGTAGTCAACTGAACAGATGCCCCAACACCCAATGAGTTACAACTCACCCTAGCACCACCCTACCACCCTATAGAAGAATAAAAGAAGAATGGACTCCCGTACTAGGGAAAATGGTCCACTTTACAATGATATAGAATGATGTAGAAGAAGAAGACACACTAGACAATAACCCCAACTATGACACAACCACCTAATGATGATCCTAGACCTCCCGACACTACCTCTTCAACTCTTGGCAGATAGACACTAGAAATTTTTTAACAATAATGTATTTACAATGAATTAGTACAATGATACCTTTACAGTGACTGTATGCAGTGATACCCACTTGAAGACTTCATGTGATGAAATTCTTGTTGTTGTTCTTCACCTTGGTTGCTGCTCTTGTCATGCTACCCTTTGCTGCACCTTGCTTTGCTTTGCTGCCCTAGAAAGTCTAGTCCTTTGCAACCCTTGACAACACATGATCTAGCTTTTTCTTGCCTTTTAAGACTCGATATTGAATCTGGTGTATCTCTGTTATTTCTGATCCCTAATATCAGATTTTAAATCCTGTAGTATTCTTCTGAGTCATATTTCTAATGCCATAGGTCTAACCCAATTTATATTCTTCAAGAGAGAGTTATGCCAAATTTCTCACAATGCCCTAATTATAGACTGTTTCAGTAGATCGAACTTGTACGGCATGCCACGTGTCACTGTTTCTTCATTCGGCTCTGAAATTTATAGAGAGAAAACTACACTCTATGCGCTATCTACCACCTTTTACAAAATTCCTATACGATACTCAGAGAGAGAGTTATGATGATTTTCCCAAGGTCACTTCTTTGAGATGAATTTCAGGAGCCTGCACAAACACTGACTTCCACAGATCATATCTCAGAAAATATTGCGTACCTTGATCTGAAATTTTCACAGGAGCTTCCTCAGGATTTCGGTTTCACCTCAGAAAAATTTCAGCTTCTAAACCTTTGTAGAGAAAAATTTAGAGTGATAATTCCATGATGACCTGTTTCAGATGGCGAAATCCCTTGCATAAGGAGGATATGAGGATCACAATTTATATAAATGCTTAGGTTGAGAGGGGCTTCAACAAGTGAACGTGGGAGGGATTTTAGGAGCTTAAAAAATATTAATTATGACTTTTCAATGACCCATGCTACAACCCCATGGGGTTTTAGCCCACTAGTCAAGTTAAAACAAATCAAAAACATGAATATCTCTCAAACCGTGAAGAAATACGTGGCATGCCATATATCAACGAAAACATCTCGACAAGTAGAAACCATCAAAAGAATTCTTGACCTAGAATATATTAATTTGGCAGCTCAAAATTCCCATGCAATATTGGGGTAGCCCCTGGTGCTGCTTGGGTTAACATCAATGACAACCACTTATTAACAAAAACTCATACTCTGATTATCTTAAAATAGTATTTATATATTACCCTTTTTTAGACCGAAACAATTGTGATTTCACAAGCCTTGATATGTGTTTCACTGAGTAAGGGAATGGAGGGAAATATATATCTGACCAGGTTAAGATGGTAAGCAAAGTTAATCTGCAAGATGAATCAATACTTCCTGAATGACTAAGACCTTGCACTTTGAGAATTAAACCTAAACAGAGAGGTTGGAGTTCTACCAATGCGTCACCAAGTGTTGATGTTGTGATCAACACCCTCCAAAATTTTGATGAGATTTTAATTTTGGAGCTTACTAAGGATCTTACAATATTTAGTCTATATATCACTTCATTTTCAATTGATGATATGCTAAGTGTTTAAGTCTTCTTATCGGGTTCGAACTTTCAAAATCACTTGCTTACACATACATAGTCATGGTTGAAACCATAAGTGCATCATCCATCAAGGACAACAAGCATAGCACAATCCATCATGGAAAGCTCCTATGTGATGTTTAAATCATGTCAACATTTAGTGCACACTTTCATTGACAGACTCCCTCACTTTTTTTGTGTTTGTACTTTTATTTCGATGAGTTTTCTCAACTGTCGCTTTTGTGCATCGTCTCTTTCACAAGTATCGCTTTTATGTTCACGGATGTCACTTTGGCTCAATTTCACTCTAATAAGTATCATTTTCATATTATCTTCACTCCGACATGTTTTTATTTCAAGGTCATTCACATTTTGCAAGCGTCATCTTTAGGTTTCCTCTTGTCACAAGTGTCATTTTTGTTGTTTTCACTTCTTCATGTGTCGCACCTTTGTGTATCACCAAAGTTAGTTATTGCACACTCTAACATATTATATTATCTTAAATATCATTAGAATATGCACTAGACACATTCCTACAACTTCCCACACCTTTTGATAATGACAGCCAAATTTGTTCTAACTTGTCTTCTAGTTGTCGTAATGTGTCGTTTCAACTATTGCACTTAGAAATAGGTGTAACTTTGTTGTCGTTTCGATATGTGATTAATATATATGAGTCACATGTATCCTTTTGTCTTGTATTAATGATTTTAATGTGTGTTATCCAAGTTTGAGCCATGTTTGGATGCATTTCTTTCACTTACCTTGTTGGTCCACACTTAGCCATTTTGGAGCCCTGCTTAGTCCTCCTTCCTTGTGCAAGTTGTGAAGGCATGAACCCTCTTATCAAAATATGATATTAGCCTATTCATGAGCCTCATTGATGCAATTTTTCTCACTAATACTCGTTCACTAAGTCCTCCTCAAGGTCACCTCAATCTAATGCACATTATGAACCTCCCAAGGGCAGTCACGTAATCCTTCTTGATTATATTGACTCACTACATTGAGTTTTGGTCACCTATGCCTTGCATGATACATAGAGCACTCAAGTCATCCAAAGATGGTTGAAACAACTCTAAATCCTAGCACTAGAAAGTATAAACTGATGATGCTGCTGGAAACTACTACTTCTGTGAAGAATATCTATGTTCGAGAGGCTGCTGGAGTGCTTAGAAATATCTAGGATTTTAACCACGGACTTTACTCGAAAAACCCAGAAATGGTTTGGCCAAATTTTGAGTGTGGAATTTTGACCCTTTTTGGGTTGCACACTGCACCCCTGCTGGCTGAGTTACACACTCCCTAGAGACAATTGTTGATCTGGGGCTGAAAGAATGATCTATCTACTGCAATAGCACCCATTCATCTCATTAACTAAAGGGTTAGTCCCTTCTCCCGATTCCCAGGCTACAAACTTGAGTTCTAGCTCCTCCACTTAATATGCAGTTGTTGCATGCACAACTACTGGGAAATATTGTGTTGTCTAGGAGGGTTGATAATGTAGCTTGTTGATAGATAATACAATGCTGATCCCAGGCTACTTAAGTGATCCCCGGAGTAAAGGATTAATCCCTCATAGGATTCCAAGTTGAGTTTCTTGGAACTTCCTCTTCTCTTCAAACCCTCACTACAGAATTACGCAATTTCTACAGGAAATGTTGTTGCATAGGAGAATAGATGGATGG
The DNA here is from genome assembly GCA_034641835.2 of Pinus albicaulis. NCBI lineage: Eukaryota > Viridiplantae > Streptophyta > Pinopsida > Pinales > Pinaceae > Pinus > Pinus albicaulis. The sequence goes on along the minus strand of MU968498.1, from coordinate 92,271 downwards.
ACTAATGCCGGATATGACAATGAAACTCTTGGAAGAATGGAATGGATCCATAGTGTGAAGGTTTGATCCCTCCACACATTTCTCAACTGAATTACTAAGAACAACCTTTGAACTCTCAAACCCAAGTTCAGGAATGCATAATTCTTGTAGTTGGAAGTGCATATGAGAGTGGATGAAAGTGGCATTGATTGCCGGATGATGAATGCTGCCCAATAAAACCTTCCCATAGTAGGCACTCGAAGTCCCCCGTGGGTAAAGGTGGGATTCCCACTCAGGAACACCCGGTGCTAAACAACACAACAAACTTAGCTAAACAGCTGAATTGTGCAAAGAATTGTCTTACGACACTTAACAATAAAAATTCAGATTCCCCTCCTTTGCTGCCCTCATCTTCCTTTTATGGTTGTGAGCCTTCCCTAGCCTTGGCCCACCTCATAACTACGCTACACATGTGGACACTAGCCTCCATAAGGACTGCACTGTCCTCCATGATCTCCATCACTACTACAATTACTCTCCACTTCCTCCATTATGTGTGCATTTAATGCACCACTTCCTCCATCATCTATGCAATTGCTTCTCCACTATCTCCATCATATTTCATTTATTCCTCCACTATCGCCATCATATTCCTCATTAATGCTCTATGACCTCCACTCTTTCTTCATTATTATGTTGCTCCACTACTCCATAATGCTACTCCACTACTCAATTAACCCACATTCACACTATAGAAGTGGAATTTATTCATCTATTGGGTTTATGGGTCCCTCCACCCTTTTATTTACTTAACTAAATAAGAAAATTAAGAACTCTAATATTCCAATTAGCAGATGGAAAATTTGGAATATTACAGTCCTTCCCACCACAATGTTGCTTGTCCTCAAGCAACTACAAAAGTGGATGATGCAGAAATCCATCTCCCTCCCAAGTGCCATCCCCATATGGAAGGTTTCCCCATCTGCTCCAATGTGTTATGAATGCCCAGCTCCATAGAAGCCTCTCTAGAATGTCTAGAATGGCCTCCAGTTGTGTAGCTAGATGCCTCTCCTCATCAATGAGTCCCCAAGTGGCAACCATCTGTTGTCCAAGAGCCTCTTCTCTACATGAGATATATGAAGTGTAGTGGTTCCTTCCCCAAGTGGAAAGTCCCAACTCCTAAACTATTTCTCCAACCCATGCTACATGGAGTAGGTTGTGTCTCTCCATGCTCCAATCCTTGGCCCTGGTGGCCTTGCTTGCTCTAAGCATCATCTCAACGTTTTTCAAAGTAGGAAATAGAGACATATGGATTGACATGTGAAATGTCAAATAATACTCTCCCAATAGCAGCTACTGTAGCAATGCCTCTTGTTGCCATACAACATCATAATCATACCAAGTATGGTAGCCATACTCTCTCAAGAGAACCCACTGCAGTAATGCCTCTTGCTGTCAAATCACATCATCATCATACCAAGTATGGTAGTCATACTCCCTCAAGAGAGGCGAACACAGCAAGGCCTCCTGCTGCCACAACACGTCATCATTCCAAGTATAAATCAGTGACATCCTAATTGACATGTGGAATATCATATGGTGGCCATACTCTCCCAAGAGTAACCAGTGCAGCTATGCCTCCAGTTGGTGCATCTCATCACTATTGTGCAAGGTAGGAAACAATGATATGCCAAGGGACATATAAAATGCAATGTCTTGGCCATACTCTCCCAAGAGTATCCAGCGCAGCCATGCCTCCTGTTGTTGCATCACTTTAGTATTGTGCAAGAGATGGAACATACCAATATGAAATGTTGGGTGGTAACCATACTCACCCAATAGTAGCCAGCGTAACCATGCTTCTTGTTGCCTCGTGTCATAGATCTTCAAGTAGCTTTCCAGCCACTTTCTCATCATCTCCATCCATCCATCCAACTGTCGGTGATGACTCATATCATGCACTAGCTCGGCATCCACCCAATGGAGAAGCTCCTGCCAAAAAATTCTAATGCAATAATTGTCCCCATCACTATCTATGGCCTTGGGAAGACCATGAAGCATGAAGACATCCCAGAAAGATATTTCAGTCACGGGTGAAGATATGTACTGATTGAAAATGTCAAAGAAATGTGCATACCTCGAAAACATATCAATGTCAAAGATACCATCCTCCACAATTTGATGACAATATTTTCACTCCATGATATGTCAAAGTGCATCCTCCTTGAGGTTTCTCCATGAGAACCTCTCTCCAATGGCCCGGTAGAACCTATGAGGTTTTGAATATGATATATGCAGAAACTTCTCTTTGAGTTGTGAGGTGCTCATCAAGAAGGCTTTGTCTTGATAATGGAAGATGTTATCCATTACATGATGTCTACCATCTACCATCTGCCCATCCAATGCTTCATAAGTGAAGTGTTCATCGGAATTCTCAAATAATAATTGGGCCCTCAAATCATCACTGCTCCTCAATGACAGCGCTACTGATCTCCATGATAGTGCATCTGTTGTCTCATGGCCCTCTCCATACACAATGTTGAACTCATAGTCCTACACTGTACTGATCCACAATTGTTGCCTCTTCTACAGTTGTTGCTCCTAAAAAATATATCAAAGGCTATGGTGGTTGGTCTTCACCCAAAATCTACTACCCATAAAAAAACTGTTGGAATTTGACCAATGCATGCATAATGGCCAATATCTCTTTGTCATAAATAGAATACGAAAACTCATGCAATAGTAACTTCCGGTCCTCGAAAGCTATTGTATAGCTTCCCTGCATTAGGACTATGCTAATCTCATCCTCAGAAAATCTACACTCCAACACAAAGTGTTGTGTGCATCTCAACAATGTCAAAATGGGATAGCTATACATCTTCTCCTTGAACCATTCAAGGGTCCTCTGTGCAGTGATATTCTGCTGCTCCAAATCAAAAATGTGCTCTAACCCTTGGTTATGAAATTTCCCTGATGCCATGACCCCATAAATCTCAAGATGGTGTGCTGAAACAATATGGAATGGAAATGTTTGCATAACTTGGATCAGTTGATGATTGGGAACATCTTGCAAAGGTACAAGAGTTCCTCCAACCAGTGAAATTTCTTCTCCAACTGCTGGTGATGGTGATGAATTCTCCTCTACTGCTGCACCAATGCTGGTATCTGCTTCCTCTTCCTCTTGCACCTCGTGAATCATGCCTTAGACTCTAAATTTCGAAGTCTTGGAACATTTTTCCAAAATGCAAGGGCTCCTCCAATCTGTGCAAGTAATCTTTCTGTTGCTGCTGTTGGTGGTAGTTGATCTCCTCCTGGTGTATCAGCGCTGACATCTCCCTTTTGCTCCTCACACACTTTCTCTTTATTTTCGGATAATGTCTCAATAGAATGTGCCTTTGGGTTTCTTCTATCAAACCTTGCTACCAATCTTTGATTGAACTCTGCATACACAGTCACTCTTTCATGTTTCAATCTACCGAACCACCAGTCATTTGCTTCACCCTCAAGGTGTAGCGCTACAATTTGAATAGACTCTACTTCCTCTACTTGGTGTAGCTATAAGAATGCATCTAACTTATCAATCCAAGATTTTTTTGTGCTTCTGGATGACCCATCAAATGTAGGCAGGAAGAATCTACCCTGCATATTTCCTTTTCTTCTATTGCTGCTACGGGGTCTCCGGTTCTCTTTAATCTTTAAAAAATATTGGAAATTCGGAGTCTCTTTGAATGCTCTAGATTGAGATTTGTACTCTGCAAGATAATCACTCAGAGTCTCATGCTCCAAATATCCTCCATCTCCGTGCCATTCATTTCCTTCTGCAAGGAAAGTGGGCATAGTAGGGCATCGTGGAACTTTCTGCACCGCCTATTTCTTATACTGCTGATGGGAAGTGCTCAAACCTTCTCCATTATGAAAACCTCTTGAGGTTTCCTTTTTCCTTTCCCTTCTCATTTCTTTGATCTCCATGGTGAGATCTTGCATAGATCTGAAGAGAAGTGTGGTAAAACGTAATCCTTCCGCCATTGTAGACTTCTTCTTTTCTGCTTCTTCTTCTTATTCTTCTAATGTCATGAAATGCCCACAAGCTTAGCCAAATATCATGCTCTGATACCACTATAATATCCAAGAATGGGAAAGATGGGAATATAGAACATATGCACAATTCCAACTACGGTAAAATAGGAATAAAACATGTAGAACTGGAAAAATGTTGGAATACATCAAAACATCATACATAGGAGCAAAAACAGCTGAGCCATATCATTAATATCACAAAAAATGAATGTACACAGTTCTGCAAAATGAATGCACTTAATCCATCCAAATATGGTTGAAACAACTCTAAATCCTAGCACTAGAAAAGTATAAACTGATGTTGTTGCTAGAAATTGTTGTTGTTGTGAAGAATATCTATGTATGAGAGGTTATTGGATTGCTTGGAAAGATATGGGATTTCAACCATGAACTCAACTCTAAAACCCCAAAAAAACCCAGAAATGGTTTGGCCAGATTTCGAGTTTGGAATTTCGACCCTTTTTCGGTTGCACACTGCACCCCTGTTGGCTGAGTTACGCACTCCCTGGAGACAACTGCTAATCTGGGGCTGAAAGAATGATCTATCTGCTTCAATAGCACCCACTCATCTCACTAACTGAAGTGCGGGTCCCTTCTCCCGGTTCCCAATCTTAAAACTTTAGTTCTATCTCCTCCACTGAATATGCAATTATTACATGCACAATTGTTGGGAAATATTGCACTTTCTAGGAGGGATGATGATGTCGCCTGCTGATAGATAATACAATGTTGATCCCAGTATATTGAAGTGATCCCCAGAGTGAAGGATTAATCCCTCACATTATTCCAAGTTGAGTTGCTTGGAACTTCCTCTTCTCCTCAAACCCTCACTGTAGAATTACGCAATTTCTGCATGAAATGTTGCTGCATAGGAGAATAGATGGATGGCCTAATGCTGGATATGAAAATTAAACTCCCAGAAGAATACAATGGATCCATAGTGTGAAGATTTTATCCCTCCATATGTTTCTCAGCTAAAGTACTGAGAACAACCTTTGAACTCTCAAACCCAAGTTCAGGAATGCGTAATTCCTGTAGCTGGAAGTGTAGATGAGAGTGGCTGAAACTGACATCGATTTTCAGATGATGAATTATGCCCAAGAAAACCTTCCCAAAGTAGGGACTCAAAGTCCCCCGTGGGTAAGGGTGGGATTCCCACTTGGGAACACTTGGTACTAAACAGCACAGTAGACTTAGCTAAACAACTGAAACATGCAAAGAAATGTCTTATGACACTCAGCAATAAAAATCCAAACTCCCCTCCTTTGCTGCCCTCATCTTCCTTTTATGGTTGTGAGCCTTCCCTAGCCTTGGCCCACCTCATAATTACACTGCACATGTGGCCACTAGCCTCCATAAATATTGTGTTTTCCTCCATGATCTCCATCATTACTGCAATTACTCTCCACTTTCTCCATCATGTGTGCATTTAATGCACCACTTCCTCCATCATCCCTACAATTGCTTCTCCACTATCTCCATCATCTTGCATTTATTCCTCCATTATCTCCATCATCTTCCTCATTAATTCTCTATGGCCTCCACCCTTTCTTCATTATTATGATGCTCCACTACTCCATAATGCTACTCCACTACTCAATTAAGCCACATTCACACTATAGAAGTGGATTTTATTCATCTATTGGGTTTATGGGTCCCTCCGCCCTTTTATTTACTTAGCTAAATAAGAAAAGTAAGAACTCTAATATTCCAATTAGCTGATGGAAATTTTGGAATATTACATAACTCAAGCAAAGGGATTTTGGAGGCTTAGGCTTAGGAGCGATAGTCTTGGCTTCTCTAATTGGCATAGGAGTGAAAATTATTCTTTGGAGAAGCAAGAAGAGACTTAATGTTCCACTCGTGGAACTAGTGCCTCATCATTATAATTATGTACTTGTATCTTTCACCTAATTGAAACTTAATGAGCCAACATATTTTCATGCATGTATCGCGAATGTTTTAGGACTATTCTTGGGATGCTTATGGTATATGTTGTGTTCATATGTACTAGAGAAATTGAACTATTTCAATGGATTTGATACTCATCTTGTTGAATGTGTGTTGTATTCGCTTTAGCAATCACTATGTGAACTACTTTTCTAATGAATATTTTCATGCTCTCGTGTGTCTCTATTTGGTTAGTACTATTACTTCCTTCCATATACTCACTCTCATCTCTCTCCTTTTATACATTGCAATCAGAGTTTCACAATGTTAATTTGCTTGTTCAAGGTATATATATATATATATATAATATCTTATGTTATATGTTGAAACCAAGGTGAAACTTTGTATTATGGTGTCTGGGTTGATACTTTGAATGGGGCTCCTATTGAAAAAATGGGAGGTCGAACTGGGACATCACATCGGGGATACCCCCTTTATGTTGGCGATTACCAACACTGTCAACATTCTGGTGCTAAAAGGAGGAACAATTGACAAGTTACTCCTGTTGAGTCTCCTTTTAATCTCTTATATTAAATGGATCTTTCCCAAATCATAATCCCAACATATCTCTCTAACCTATCTCCTAGTAAAATTTCCATCTTTAAGAAAATTGTTCATGTCTAGTCTCAATTCAGGGTTAATGGCGAGGGTGGTACATTTTTATCCAAACACATAAATAATTTTCTTCAGTTTTGTAAATATCATGAAATCGATGATGAAGATGTCGTGTGTATTCTATTCACCCTCACTCTTGAAATTTGTGTTAATAGATGGTGTCATATCTTACCATATGCCTCTATCCATTCATTTGATAAATTCTTCAAAGAGATTTATCAATATTTTGATAGGTATGATTATCGAGATGTTTTTAAAAGAATTAATCAACTTAGAATGGAGCCTGATCAATCAATTTTGGATTTTTGTAATAGATTCCTTCATTTTTGTTGTGAGTTTCCTGGAGAATATATGGATTGGGACTTCCTTGTTTGAAATTTTGGTTCAAATCTCTTTACAAGGTGATCTGAAACCCCCTGATGTTTCTACTCTCCCAACTCTTGTAAATCATGAGACACCACAAATTTTAGAGGAGGCACCTACTATTCCTTTTGTTCCTTGTCCTCCTCCTTTTCTAGTACAAACTTGGGTGCCTCCTTGTGGTTATGATGAAGTTGGGAAATCTACAAATCAAATCATTGATCCACTTCCCATGATCTTGATATGACCGAGGATAATTTGGAATGGCTCATGGAGCCTAAGGAAAAGGCTTATCCTTTGATCTCTCAAGATGATATTAACATGAATAACTTCAGCCTTGAATATGATTTTGATTATTTTCCTCCTCTTCCATCTCTTTCTCATAACCCCTTGCCCCTTGATATGCCTTATTTTACATTTTCCAATCTAAACATTGATTAGGTGCATGGTATTCACTCTTCATAGGCAAAGGAGCAGGAAAGTGAGAATTATTTTGATATTTTTCCAAAATGCTCCTTTTCAAGATTATGTTCTTCCATCCTTGGTTCATTTTGAATCTAAGAATCTCAGTGATGAATAAAATGAAGTTAATTTTCTTAATCAATTTGAATTCATGTACAACCACCATTCTGATGATTCTGATACTATTGATGAATGTGATGGTGATTGTAAAACTGCACTAATTAGTCTTTCAATTTCTAGAGAATATTTGAAATATTTAAACCTTAACTCTGAGAAAATGTTGTTATCAAAACTCACTCTTCACCACACCATCCCTTGTGATCAATTATTTATCTTTAAGTTTATCAACTAATGAGTTGGATTTTAAATTGACACAAGGTAGTGAGATTATCCATGGTGAAGAGGAAGGTAAATAAATCATTGAATATCTATTCCATCCATTGTCATTTCCAATTATGCATGAAGAAAATCCTTATATTCAGGTTACTCATGAGATTCATTCAATCTATTCATCCCTGGATTTGCAATTAGAAGAACCTTATGACTTGGGTAATATGTTTGTTGAAGATGTAAATTCTGATGAAATCAGTGATGTAGATTGTTGCCACTTGGATAGTAGTAATTCAGTTGAAATTATTGATGGTATTTGTCCACATACCATGTGTGATCTGATCCAATCTTTGATATTTCATTCTACAATATTTGAAAGTTCTAGGATCTGTTAGGGAGTTGAGACACTACAACTCTCCTTGATGGTTATGTCAAGTTCTCGCGACTCTGGTAAGATTCCCCAACTAATTCAGATTTGGAGTTTCTTGCATATTCTTTCCTTTTCATGGTTTCACTGAATCTAAACTCCTTCTTAAGAGTTGTGTGGTATTTGAGATATAGTTATTATAAATTTCAAGGTTTGGTTCCCGATCAGATTGAAAGTCATTTCTTAGTTGATTCATATTCATGCAAATATATTGCATGAAACTCAGCTGTGGAATGTATACCTTTCGTGGATGAGTGAATTTGTGAATTTTATCATTGTAAAGATATCATTGGTCGAAGGATTCATATCTATTAGATACTATTGAAAATGATAAACTCCTAATCCTTCTTGTGAATATTTTGATACTAAGTATTTTCTTCATGGCACCAACTATCCTCTTCAGTGTCAAATAATGCTTCTGTTATTTGTTGAATTAAGTTCCTCTTTTTCATCCACTGCATCTGGATTGGTTTCACATGTTTTTTATACTAGCATTCCTTTTAAAGTCTTTCGATGATTGTGGTGCTAGTATAGTTTGCAACCAGTCATGAGGAAATGGTTTGTTACATTCAACATGTGAGGAAGTTTATTCTTTTGTTCAAATAATTTGCAAATCTATTAAAACTGATATATCTTTGTTGTTTACTAATCAAGAGTCTTTTGCCTTAATTAATATATCCGATCATGATAATTTTCATGAAATTTGTCATTTTCCCACTAGCATATCTCATGGCAAATGATTTACATCAATTGAACCTTATGATTTGGCATCTCAATATTCAGATACTTTTCAATTAGTTGAGGAACTTCATCCTTTGTTGATGGTCTTTCAATGATTGTGGTGCTAGTATAGTTTGCAACCAATCATGAGGAAATGGTTTGTTACATTCAACATGCGAGGAAGTTGATTCTTTTGCTCAAATAATTTTCAAATCTATTAAAACTGATATATCTTTGTTGTTTACTAATCAAGAGTCTTGTGCCTTAATTAATCTATCCGATCATGATAATTTTCATGAAATTTGTCATTTTCCCACCAGCATATCTCATGGAAAATGTTTTACATCAATTGAACCTTATGATTTGGCATCTCAATATTTAGATACTTGTCAATTAGTTGAGGAACTTCATCCTTTTTTGATGGTCATGTCAGCTTCTCACTATCTTGATAATCTTCCTGAACATGATAAAATTTATTTCCCTTACAACATTCTCATCGCATTTCCATACTATTAATTTGAATTTCAACATTTCTTAGATTTCAAGATTTTCAAGAGGACTCTTATGAATTTCATGATCCAATTTATGATCAATTAGAAACATCTTACCTAGAAAACCATTATGATAATAACATATTTCTATCTCCCTTGATGTTTTCTAACCAAGACAACACAGATGCAGGTGATTTCACAAGGAGTTGTAGAGGTTTGTATGATTCCTATTCTTATCGAAAAGGTAATGTTGTAGGTTGGGTAAAGTCAGATGTTATGACACATCTTTCTTCCTGTGGGAAGGACCTTCAATGTTTTGTGGAAAATGTTCAAGCTTCTTTACTTTTTTTTTCACATTATTGTATATCGGTTGTAATTTTTCTTATATTTGTGTTTGTAGGTCGGGACCAATTGCAGTGGCTTCATTGGAAATATCATTATACTTATCCCTAAAATTCTATATGGTTAGGTTAGAAATAGGCTTAGTTGCATTTAGTTTCCCTTGCATTGCATCCACCCTTTGTCCTACTCTCCATCTATTCTCTACATTTGCTTTGTTTTCCTCTTCTTTGTTAAGAATGATTTTTTACATTTCAGTTTTATTTGCTTTATTATATATATTTCTTCATTTTTGCTTAATAAGACTTTTCATGAAAGATTCTCCTATTTGAATCAAAAGGCAACATCAAAAAACTTGAAAAGGGAAATTGTGATGGTGAACAATGCTTGGCTAATTTGTTACCTCTTCTCTATTCTAGGTCTACATATCCTTCAAGTAAATGATGTTTGAATGGAAAATGTGATCTACTTAAACGTAAATACTTTGGTTGAACTATAAATTTTGTATCTATTCCAGGATCCTCATTTCTCAACTCGACATTGTAAGTAAATAATGTTTTTTTCTTATTGTCCCATTCAAGTAGAGAAAGGTAAGGGGAAAATAAATTAGTGATCAAACCTATATCAGAGGTAAAATTATGCTTCTTTGAAGGTACAACCTCTTCTTCTCTCAATAAATCAGGATCCATCTTCCTCCCCATTAAATAAATAAGTTCCTAAGCACATCTTTGTAAATAAAATAAATAAAGGGTGAAATAAGAGAAAGGCTTCATGCATAGAGAGGTGAAGCAAGCAACTACTATGTGGTACTGTTCAATATTGATGGTAGCGAAGCGATGCTTGTGCTCCTATATTAACCCTGTCATGGTAACGTCCAAACCTACTAACAGCGAAGCAACTCTAAAGATGAAAAATCATACTCTGATTATCTTAAACTCATAGTTATATATTACCCTTTCCTAGATTGAAACAATTGTTATTTAGCAAGCCTTGATATGTGTTTAACCGAGTAAGGGAATGGGGTGGACTATATCACTTAGTAAGTTAAGTGGGGAAGCCAAGGTAATCCACAATATGAATCAATACTTCCTAAAATACTGAGACCTTACACTTTTATAATTAAACCTAAACAGAGAAGTTGGAGTTCTACTATTGTGTCACCAAGTGTTGATGCTACAATCAACATTCTCCAAAAATTTTATCACATTTTAATTTTTTAGCCTACTAAGTATCTTAAAATATTTCATCTATAGGTCACTTTAGTTTCAATTGATGATATGCTAAGTGCTTAAGTCTTCTTCTCGATTCTAACTTTCAAATTCACTTCCTCGCACATGCACAATCCTGGTTAACCCCATAAGCACACTTTCTTTATTCAAGCTTTAAAAAAATAGCACCATCCATCAAGGACAATACCTATATGATTTCTAACTCATGTTGACAGTTAGTGCACACTTTCATTCAGAGACTCCCTCACTTTGTTTGTGTTTGTACTTCTATTTCGGTTAGTTTTCTCAACTATTTCCTTTGCACACCATCCCTTTCACAAGTGTCTCTTTTACATTCACGGTTGTCACTTTTGCTCGCTTTCACTACAAAGAGTTTAATTTTCATATTATATTCACTCTAACATGTGTCACTTTCAATTTCATTCATATTTTTCAAGTTTCGTCTTCATGTTTTCCTCATGTTGCAAGCGTCAATTTTGTTTTTTTTCACTCATGCATGTGTCGAATGTTTGCATGTACCTAAAGTTATTTATGGCACACCCTTTTGCATTATATAACCTTAAATATCATTAGAATATGTTATAGACACATTCCTACAACTTAGAACACCTTTTGGACACAATCGCCAAATTTTTCGTAACTTGTGTTCTAGGTGCCATAATGTGTCATTTCAATTGTCACACTTAGGAATACGTGTTTCTTTGTTTTCGTTTCAAGGTGTGATTATTAGCTATGAGTCTTGTGTATCCTTCTAGTGTGGATTTATGGTTTTAATGTGTGTGATCCAAGTTTGAGTCATGTTCGGATGCATTTATTTCACATACCTTGTTGGTCCCACACTTAGCCATTTTGGATCCGTTCTTGGTCCTCCTTCCTAGGGAAAATTGTGAAGGCATGAACCCTCTTATCAGAATATGATATTACTATATTCATGAACCTCATTGATGCAATTATTCTCACCAATTCTTGTGCACTAAGTCATCCTAATATTACCTCAAATCTATTGCACATTATGAACCTCCCAAGGGCAGTCACCTAATCCTTCTTGCTTATATTGGCTCACTATACTAAGTTTGGTCACCTTTTCCTTGCATGACACATAAATCACTCCTAGCTAATGAAATTTACCTCTTCCACCCTCTTTCAAAGGAAAAACATGCAATGCAAAGACCCTCCTATCGTCCCAATGCAGTGAAAACCCCCCAAGGCAAAGTGGCTTCCTTCCTATGGCCTCCCTCAATGAAAAGTGCATTCCAAATGGAAAAGCCCCCATTGTTGAGTCAAAATGAACTATCCTACAAGGAAAATCACATTCCAAATCAATAGTGACCCCTTGTTGAGTCAAACTGCACTTTACTTAAGGCCTTCTCTCCTTTGAGTGCATAACGCAGTCTTGAATCTTGAACCCTTCACCCTTTCCTCTTCCAAATGGACTTTGTGCTCAAACCTATTCCTTAATAAGTCTCCCTTAGAACATGGTGCAATTTGAAGAGGCAGTGAGCCTTTGACCATTCAAACTGCGCTTTTCTTAAGGCCCTTTCTTTCTCCTTTAGCACATAACACAGTTGAAGCTTGAAGTCTTCATCCTTCCCTCTTCCCCTTCCCCCTTACGTTTACACTTGCCTAAGCCTCTCTTATTCAATGCATTGCATAGTAGGAAGGATGAAGGAGGCCTCCTCTTAGTCGTTGACCAGTTAACTGCACTTTCAAAGTATTCCTCTATTTTCTTTATAATGCATGGCACAGTCTGGAGCAAGAAGCTACCCACCTTCCTCCTTAAGCTTACCCACTACACTGGATCAAGGAGAGCTCCTCTTCAAAGTGCATGGAGTAGTAATAATGAACGATAGAGCCTTCCTCAACCACTGTTGAATTTAACTGTTCCCTCCTAATAAAGCTTCTTTATTTCAACCTTTCCATAGACCTATCATGAGTTGATCATTCCATGAGCTAGGTAGTGATAGAATAGATGATTTGAAGACTGATTTTGCCTTATCATGAATGCTTTTCATTAGGAGGAGCACCTTCTTAGCATGACAAGGTAATGCTCAAAGAAGATAGCAAGGAGAAAGCATAAAGAAACACATTTGGAGAAGAAGAACAAAGACAGCTATTATGGATACATGAAGTAGATCATGGACCAAGAAATAAAGAAGACATTGCATGATGACTCAGAGGATTCCAATACTGACTAAAGACCCTTTGGAGGGTGAATATGAAGAAAAAAGGCAGATGTTCTATGAAGATGAAGTATTGATCAAATCTACCATCAAGATTGAAGACATAGTATAAAGGAAGACAACTTGACATTGTCACCTCATTGTGAAGTCCATGTCATCATTGTCATGTTGTAACCTGTACAAGTGTCATCATAGTAGTCAACATGTGTCATGCCACAACATCATGTGAAATGTAATGATGTATTCTCAAGAAAAGGACAAAATGTAATGTGTGGAAGTTAAAGAGACATATGTGGAATATGAAAAGTTACTTAGTCATATATGGACAAAAATGTCTTTAAGAGAAGTCCAAAGGTCATTTAGAGAAGTCCAAAAGTCATTAGAATTTCAAGAGTTGTTTAGAACCCAAAAGGACACATTAGAAGTCCAAGATTCATAAGGGAAATTTAAGAGTAAAGAGGAAATGAAAGGTCATTCCTGTTGTTATAAAAGCAACCTCATAACTCAAGCAAAGGGTTTTGGCAGGCTTAGGCTTAGGAGAACTAGTCTTGGCTTCTCTACTTGGCATAGGAGAGAAAACTATTCTTTGGAGTAGTAAGAAGTGACTTAATGTTCCACTAGTGGAACTAGTGCCTCATCATTGTAGCTGTGTACTTGGATCATCCACATAATTGAAACTTAACGAATGTATTGGGAATGTTTTAGGACTATTCTTGGGATGTTTACGGTATATGATTTGTTCGTATCTACTATAGAAATTGAACTATTTCGGTGGCTTTGGACTCATATTGTTGAATGTGTGTTGTATTCACTTTAACAATCGTTACGTGAACTATTTTCCTAATGAATATTTGCATGCTCTAGTGTGTCTCTCTTAGGTTAGTACTATTACTTCCTTCCAAATACTCACTGTCATCTTCCGCTCGTGCAGGTCTCATTTTACACATTGTGATCGGTGTTTCACAATGTCAACTTACTTGTTTATTCAAGGTCTATGTATATGATCACTTATGTTATCAATTGAAACCAAGGTGAACCTTTGTGTTATGGTGGTTGGGCTGATACTCTGGATGGGACTCCTACTCCAAATAGTGTGAGGTCTATTTGGGACTTCACATCGGGGAGACCATATATGTTGGCGGTATCCAACACCGTCAACATAACTATAATATATAGCTATATGATGTTATAGTTGATAATAGTTAAGTATATATAATTATATAATTATGTTATGAACTATAGTTATAGTTATGTTACATGCTACATTATATACAGTTACATATGTTATGTTGTATTTTATATATAGAACTATAATATATAGTTATGTGATGTTATAGTTAAGTAGTAGTTAAATATAGTTATATTATGTTATAGTTAAATATTATATATATAACTAAGTTATGTTTTTTTATATAGTTACATGGTATATATATAGTTAATAAAATTAATTAAATACCAATTTCTTTTGGATTTTTAAGTTTAAAGATTAATAGTTTATTTAAGTAATTATTATTTTTTAACTAATTATACTATATTTAATATTTAAAAATTATTTAAAATATAAATCAATTTAAATTTAAAATAATAAAATAAAATAAAATATCTTATTTGATATTTAATAGAGATTGAACACCATGAGCAACGATATTCATCATGTCAATTTCAGGCTTCTAATTAATTTATTTATTGGTTTAATAGTTAGGTTGTTTTTTGTTTTAGAGTGTTTTTTGGTATACTTTTGGTCAAATTTGTTCGAAATTCAAAATGAATTAAATATATATATATGATTTAAAGAAATTCCTAACAAAAATCTTTAAAACCTAAAATAATTAGAAAATAATGTTTTTACTATTCAAAATCAGATTATATTCATAAGAAACATGCTACCAAATTGCAAGTAAGAAAAAAAAAAAAAAAAAAAACCTAAATTACAATTATTTTGGTGGTTTTGAAGCATTTTCTTGGTGGTTTTATGGTTTTCTAGGCCTGTTTTGTGGTTTTCCAAGTGGTTTTGAAGGGTTTTTTTAGTGGTTTGCATGGTTTTTGTATGGTAATTTTTTTTCTCGAATTAATTTATTAATTTTGCAAGAAAAATTAAATAAAAAACACAAAAGGGATAGGAAACTTGCGTTAGCTTGAGCCTCTAGGAGGTTGGCGGAGTTGTTGGCGAGGTTGGTTGGATTGCTCCATGCTCCAATGGCTCGATTGAGATCCAATACCTCGGTCGAGCTCTTAGTTATCTCGCATTATGTGCACAAATGATGTGTGCAAACCACGAGCGCACGTTTTAATAGAAAATAATGGTTTGATCAAGCTCTAAACCTTGATCGAGCCCTATAGCTCGATCGAGGGTTTTCTTTGAACCCTTGATCGAGAGTTTGTTTTAAACCCTCAACTGAGCTATTTTTTTAGCATTCGAGAAGCTCAATCAAGCCCTCTTTTTCACGTAAACGCACCCTCTCTTGCCAAAAAGTGGAACCCAGCTCCATGCCATCACCCATGAATGAATTCTTTATAATTTCTTTTTTGCACATTAATAAGCGTAAAAATTGGAAATTTCCTCGTAATTTGGACCAATATGCTTCAAGGAAATTAAAGTGGATGAATAGGCACCATTCTAGAACAAAGTGCCCGCATAAGGAGAAAAATATTATACTTCATACAGTGTGCATGTGTGAACGCTGTTATGGGAAACAAATATTTGGGGGACTTTCAAATGTTTTGTTATTTTTTCAATGAGATTTATTGTTATAATTTTTTTCCCTTTTATTTATATTTATAAATATATAAATGATTTTTGAAAATTTTATGAATTATTAAAATTATATAATATAATATTTAATTTATAATTTTTTGTTATATTTTAATGAATATAATATAATATAATAACTCAAATTTATAATTTTTATTATATTTTAGTGAAATTAATAAATAAAATAAAATATAATATATAATATTTAGTTTTGTTTAAAAAAATTAATAAGTTTAGTTTTCATTCGCTAGTGTTTATTGTTACATTTAGACTATTGGTACAAGGCAAATGTTAAATAATGTATTTTCATTATATCCATTAAATATTGTATTACCATAATTATATAATTAAATGATTGGTAAAAGTGGATACGCACATCTTCTACTGGAAACCTGTGCTATATTTTGATCTCGGGTTGGTTTCTCCTTCAACAATGGCTTCCCCATAGGGGGCCCTTCCCCCTCCCCAAGATGAGGTCATGGCCTTCCAAGCACTGATATCGTCTCTCTCGCAAAAGCAGAGGCCTAAGGCGAATTGTTCAAAGTTTGTTAGAAGACTGGAGTTTATTCCCTCTGTGTCAATGCCTCCAGTCTTCTGCAGATCATCCCTTGCATATTCAAATCGGGCTCTTGTGGGAAAGTTCACATGAATGTGGCCTTCCCCTAAGTCGATGGAATTTTTGATAGAGAAAAATTTGAAAGACAAGATGAAAGGGAATTTGGGAATTTTCGCAATTGGAAATGGCCTTTTTACCTTTATGCTTGAGTTCAAGGAGGATAAAGAGATCATCTTTCGAAATGGGCCATATTTATTTTGCAACTGAGGAATGTATTTGAATAGAAGGACCTTGGCCTTGATCTTGTCAAACACATCCCTACTACAATCCCGATTTGGGTGAAACTTCCTCGACTCCCACTATCCTACTAGAGCGATGATTTCATTAGGCCAATCAGGAATGGAATAAGAAAATAGATAGATCGGGCGAAGCCCAAGGGTGGTCAGTTTGACTGCGCCAAGATCTGTGTTGAAGTGGATCTAGAGAAGGGTATTCCTACCAAAATACCCCTAACAATGGGGAATTGGAAGCATTTTCAGATGTTGGATTATGAAAAAGTCCCATTTAAGTGTATGATTTTCTATGAGTATGGTTTTTTCATTAGGGATTGCAAGAAAGCACAGGTGGAAGCTCTAGAAAATTCCTAGCTTGGCCAAGCAGATCAATCGGGCCAATGGAAAACACATAAAAAGGGAGGGAACAAGAGATCAGTCCAAGCCAACAATAGGAAATCTCAGAACAATGAAGACCCATATACTTCATCGATCCCATTTGGGTTCCTCCAATCTTTTGAAGCCTCCCTGTTGGACTCCCAAGAGAACCAAACTTGAAAAGATGAAGAAATACCTCAAGAGGAGCCAATAGAATAAAGGTAAATACAAGAGCGGGTAGGATAATTAAAATATAATGAGAGGCAGGTGACTTAGATTCTCAACCAAGATGGAGGGGCCAATTTTATGTCAGTTGGCTCAGCCAGCTCCTCAAGCAAGGGGGCAGAATGAAACTCTTGAGGGACCTTGAAAAATCGTCACCAGAACTATGACACAGGCACAACAAGGTAGTGAGGAGAAAAACAATCATGATGTAGGGAGTCATTTCAAAAAGAAAGGAAGACATTCTAGGAACGACCTCAGAGAAGCATAGGCAGAGAAAAATAAGAAGTTAGGGAACCAACCTCATATCTTAGACATTCTCAAGGAAACATGATCAAAAGGAGTAGTAGGAACACAAAAGGGAGGTCCAAAGTTAACTTTGACCCCCAAATAATGAATATCCTTTCATGGAATATAAGGGGTATGAGAGGCCCCTCAAAAGTCCTCTCAGTCAAGGATATGGTCAAAAAGGAACAACCAACGATTATTCTACTACATGAAATAAAAATGGAGGAAGAAGAGTTAATAAAACTATCAAAATATTTCTGGAATGGAAACAAAGGAATAGGACATAATTGAAGGAGTGCCTCACGAGGATTGGGGACCTTTTGGAAGAAATATCATTTCATCTTAGTCGATAGTATCAAATTCCACAACTAGATAGGAGTGGAATTAGAGAAAATCGATACAAGAGAATGATTCAAGGTTATCAATTTATATGCACCCTCAAAATACACAGACAAACAAGAATTTTGGGATAAATTATTAGCACTTCGAAGTAGAAATTGGAATCATATGGGAATTGCAAGGGGAGACTTCAACACAACAATGTACTCATCTGAATTTAGGGGAGGAAATATAATTAGAGATCCTTTTCAGAAAAATTTGGAAGATCTTCTCTCTGAATGGGATTTGATAGACGTCAAACCACACAATGGGAAGTATACATGGTCCAATCGAAGGGAGGGAGGTGATTACATAACAGCTAGATTAGACCGCTTCCCAATTCATAGTTCATGGTTGATTTAAGGCCTTGATACTCGATCTTCAATTGAAGTTTCTAGTGAACCTGATCACAAGCCAATAACCTTGATTTTGGATAGGAAGGAGGATCTAGGTCTGATCCCCTTTCATTACAACCAAGATGGGTGTCAGAGGAGGAGTCTGTGATTCAATATCCTTGGCATGGAGACAAGCATATGCTGGATACCCAGCCATTTTGGGGAATCCAAAATAAATTAAGTCAAACAAGCATTATGTACCGAGGCTAAATAAGTGTATATTCCACCTGGGAGGAAAAACGAGGGATTGGTTAAAGAACTAGAACAACATATTATAATTGTGGAGGAAAAACGAGTGGAGGACTGGAATATGGAGAAGGATAAGAGCCTCAGTAAGTAGATATATCGGGACAGCAAAAATGAGGAGGAGTTATGGTGTCTAAATTCAAGAAGCATATGGCTAAAAGTGGGGACCAAAACACCTCCTTCTTCCACAAGCAAACTAAATCCAGGGAACTAAAGAATAGAGTAAAGGTAATAATTCTTGAACAAAGGCCTCCAATTTTAAAATTTTCAGAGATCAAGGAGGAAGCATACTCCCACTTCTGTAATTTGTACTTAGAGGACAAGGTAATAGATGAAAGAGCGCAGGAGGCCTTTCTCACATCCTTCAATTCAGAAATCACGGCTGAGGAAAATTCTCTCCTTATTCAAGAGATTAAGGAGGATGAAATGATAGATGCAATTTGGGCTCTGGATCCAGATAAGGCACCTAGCCCAGATGGGTTCTCCATAATTTTTTATTGTACCTTATGAACCTTAATAAATAAATATCTAATTTTAACGCTCAATTGGGCCAAAACAAAAGGCAAAGTAGGAGGAGGCACAAATTCAACCTTTTTAGCTCTAATCCCTAAGGAACTGAATGCATCAAATTTTAGCAGGTTTAATCCCATTTATTTATGTAATGCATCGTATAAAATCTTAACGAAATAATTTCTATTTGCCGCAAAAATATCCTTCCAAGACTTATCTCAGAGAATCATGGCAGGTTCCTTCAAAATTGATATATTTTATATAAAGTCATATTGGTTTAGGAGGTGATTCATTCCAGTCAAGGAAATGGAAAACCATGTATGGTCATTAAGTTGGACATGGTAAACACCTTCGACCAGGTAAGACGCTCCTTTTTTTATATCATATTGATTAAACTTGGCTACAGTAAAGAATTTGTAAATTGGATATCTACATGTATTAGAAGGCCATGAATTGCACCATTGATGAACGGGAGGCCAACCTCCTTTTTTAAATATTCCCATGGGCTATATCAAGGTTTCCCACTCTCTCCATTTCTTTACATTATGGTGACAAAGAGCTTAAGCAAAAATATGGAGGAATCTCGTAAGGCAAGGTCTCTCCCCAGCCTCACCATATCTCGACAGGTCAAAGCCATCAATCATTCACAATTCGTCGATGAAACCATTATTATGGGATGACCTTCCAAAATCATAGTTTATAGATTCAAAAAAATATTGAATGGTTATCACGAGTGTTCAGGACATTTAGTGAAAAATATATATATATATATATATATATATATATATTTATGGATTGAATAGTTCAATCGTTGTGTTTCAAGAGATTGCATCCATTCTAAATTTTTTGGTCCAAGCAGAATGGAGATGCTTTAAATATATTGGGATCCCAATTTTGCTAGGTAATTCTCACAAGGAAGATTGGAAGGAAGTCTTGCAAAATTCCAGAAGAATATTGTAGGATGGAGAGCTTATTGGTTGAATTTGGTCAGGAAAACAACCCTGATCAAGGCAGTTCTTTCTTGTCTCCCAATTTATCTCTATTTAGAATTGTTAGCTCCAAAAGGTATACTAAATTAGTTGAGCATTATGATCAGGAAATTTTTGTGGAAAGGTGAGAAGAATAATGACAAAATGTTTCATCTAATCAATTGGAATGTAGTCAGCTTACCAAAGGAAAAGGGAGGGTTTGGAATTAGGGACCCGATACTGGTTAATATATCCGTGGGAGCTGAGTTAGTATGGAAGTTAATCTCAGAGCCCAGAGGAATAATGGAAGAAGGCTTTTACAAGGAGATACTTTTAGAAATCCCGAATTACAACATTGTAGGAAGTACAATGAACTGGATGTGGATTTAAAATATGGAGGTTGTGCAGCAAGAAATACCTCTTATTGTGGACAACTTGGGCTAGCAAACAAGGAATGGAGCTCATATCAATTTGTGGAAGGATAAATATCTACCCAATATCATCTTCTCATTCGAGGACTTTCAGCCTCTAATTGTTTGGATGTAAGATAGTGGGACAAAAAATTAAGGGATATAATATAATGGGATGCATTGGGTTCCCGGGAAAGGATGGGTTTGTCATGGTCTTCCTCCAAGGATACAAGCATCCTGGGAGAAACTCATTCTTCTCTTGAGAGGTCTAGCTTCGATGCATATAGATGAGAAAGACATCAAGACCTGGACAACAAGTAAACAAGCCAAATATTTAGTGAAAGAAGGATACCAGTTCTTATTGCACATTTTACCAGCCTCTGGTTCCTCTAAATTGTGGAAAGATATTTGGAATAATGATGGCATCCCAAAGGTAAAATCCTATTTCTGGACTTTGGTCCATGAAAGCGTTCTTACAGCTAAAAATCTAAGGCGCGTGAATATACAAGGTCCATCATGGTGTGTGTTATGAAAACAGGAGGAGGAGTCAATACATCATTTATTTCGTCAGTGTCAATTTACTCTATCCATGTGGAGATATGTATTTAGTCGGTTATATCATATTGAAACTATTATGTCCAGTTGGAAAGAAATGTTTACAGATTGGTATTACTTCGTCTCTTCGCAGGGGATAAATATGAAGAGATCATGCAAAGACCTTCCTAAGTTCATATGTTGGGGAATCTGGATTACCATAAATCATTGCATATTTTAGGGAGCTAACCCCTCAATAATTCCATGACAGTTGTAGCAATGGTCTCTGAATCCTTAACGGTGAAAGGCATCACAAATTCTGAGATGGAGGAATTGACAAAGATAGAAAAGTAATGTTTAGTCATTATCATGCCACCATATCATGGTGGAAGCTTCAATCCTCATCCCCAAGCGAGGAAATTTCGATATATTCGGTTAAAAGGGAATATTTTAACCACTGGAAAGAGTCTAAAGTGTTTCCCACCCTCTTCTTTGACAGTGTTGTGAAAGGAAATCCAAGGAAGGTAGGAGCGGAAGGGGTCTCGCTATCACTCTCGGAGGAAAGAGAATAAACATAGTTGGGGACTTCATGTTGGTTATCAGAATTTTCTCAAATGTTCATTATATGGACAACTATTTACCCATTGTTAAATGAATTAATTATCAGCTGAAAAATTTTGAGCAACACTCCTTATTCCATTTTCTTCGACACTTGACCACGGTTTCCAATGAAATGGAAAATCGCGAGGTTCTTTTAGGATTTGGGAGATATGATTTGGATGGGAGAATGATGACTACCTTCCTGTCTCATAAATTAATGCTGGTTAGAGTGGTAATAACTACTAGCATGGATCTCGAAGCTAGAGGGATGATGCTGAGGAGATAACCTTTTAAGGTTGGATAGGTGGAGACTACTCAGGACACATGGCAATCTCCTGGATCTCCAGGATAACTCATCGTATGGTTTCAAGTGGATACCAAAGTGGAGTTTGGAGGATCTGAAGATCTTGTCTTTTGAGAGAATTTTCAGGATTGTGAACAACAAGAGAGAATTAATGGCAAGGAGGAATTCCGCTGCAAATTTCTTGAGGAACTGGTTCACCAAATCCGTGGGATAGACGTGTATTTAATGGGATTGCAACTCTAGGATCTTCATGGGATAACTGCATGAGAAGAGAACTTTCATGCAATAGAAGATCGAGGTTTACATAAGGCACCACCACCCTCTATTATGATGCACATAGTTAAAGTCTTAGTGAGTAGTGGTGATAGCAGTGAGAGTTGGTTGAGCACGGAAATGAGTACGTCGGGAGGTCACGATGGGAACCCTTCCAAGGAGGAGCTGGGGCGCTGGAAGCGGACTGCTGAATTCTTGTTTAAGCTAATTATGGGGAGACTTGACCTCATCACTCATCGAGTGGAATTGTTGGAGAAGAAACGGGTTACTAATGCCAAGAGAATCAATGTGAAATTTGAGGTTGTGGAGGCAACCTTAGAGCGAAAATTTGTGAAGAGGAGAGAGACCTACTCACCGCCAATTAAGAGTTGGTTAATGGCAACATATTTATTGAGGTTAAGGAGATAATTGCAAGACCCCCAAAGGAGGTTGTTTCCCAACTTCAAAGCGATGGAGGAGTTGTCAACTCTGGTGCAGGACTGAGCAGCCGAGGCAACACTATCGGCAAGGACGAGGGGAAGCTCAACATAGGATAATGTTTACTTATGTTTTTTCGATGTATTTTTTTATTAGGGCTATACTTCCGGATCTATGGCAGATTTCAGTGTTTTCTATTATTATATAAGGCTAGTAGGAGAAAGAAAATAACTTCAAGGCTATACCGGTACATGGAAGCATATGCTAAGTTTGAAGCAAGTATTGTTAATATGATGT
The DNA here is from genome assembly GCA_034641835.2 of Pinus albicaulis. Taxonomy (NCBI): domain Eukaryota; kingdom Viridiplantae; phylum Streptophyta; class Pinopsida; order Pinales; family Pinaceae; genus Pinus; species Pinus albicaulis. The sequence goes on along the minus strand of MU968498.1, from coordinate 69,312 downwards.
AAAATGGTTATGGCCGTGAAATCTATATTTTGAATATAAAGTATCTATTCTATTTTTATTTTTTTTTATTTTTTAAAGGAAGAAGAAGAAGAAGAAAGTGGATAAGCTTGTAATAAAATATTTATTTTATGATACATTTCACATTACCAAGATTTAAATATTTTATAAAAATTAATTATTATTATTATTATATAAATTGTGATGAATAAACAACTTCCAAGAATTTTTATGGGTAAGACCCAAGATCAAATAACAATAGCTTCCATTATTCACCTCAATCACGTGAAGGGGGGCATTATTTCTATAAATACTTAATATATAAGTTAAACAAATATACATTTAAAAAACATATAACAAAATTTTTAACTATGGAAACTCACCCTTACTTTATCATCATGGTTATTAGATTATAGATTTTGTTACAATACCATGAACCAATATCATAACTTATTCACACCACATGTCTCAAAACCATAATTTATTTTATATGATACTTGTTCATATAAAAAAAATTAATCAATCAATATAATTAAAAACTATACAAATCTCAACCTTTAATTTATTTACCAAATAAGATAAAAAAATCAATCCAATTATTAATAATTCCATAATACTTAATATTTATGCCAAAGAAACACAAATACAATAAAAACTATTTTTTTTTCAAGTTGTTTGTGATCCTCTAGGCTTGACTTGTGGCTTGATGAGCCGCAACCCAAGGGCATCTAAGCTATCAAAGTCACCCGGGGATCGCACTCGGCCTCGGCCACACTATCCCTTAGCTGACTGGATTTTTTTAGCATGTCTCCTCCCCCTGAGACATGAAACAACCACCCCTGTGAGGTTTGATCCTGGGTCGCCAATCTGACGAGGCCCATCCTCAATCGGTTGTGCTAGTGGGACTTAACACAATAAAAACTAATTTAAATTCATTTCAACCTTGATTTTACTAAGTACCAAAAAGAATAAAACCTATGAAAACACAACTTTCCCTTACATTTAATTTTTTAAAGTTTTGTATTCTAAAAAATTGACGCAAATATATGCTTGTGCATATGAAACTAAGATGTATATCATGATTAATTGATAAGACAATGTTGTTCATTGTAAATAGAAGAATTGGTTTATTCAGTGGAGTTTAGCTTAGGTGCTTGGGAAGAAAAGCTATTATTCTCCACTCAAATTTAAATCCCACTTATAACAAGTTCAACTTTTAATGAATAAATTGTTAAATTTGTTTGTAAGACATACATCCTTTATACAATTATCTTATACATGATACATATAAACTAACATTCAAAATTTAATTTGTGATATTTAACTTCAACTTTTAATAATTTCAAAATCATTTTTAAAAAAAATGAAATCAAAATTTAATAAATTTAATTTATCAATGTTGTTTTCAATAAATAAATATATATATATATATATAATAGAAAACTCAATAAATAATTTAGAATTTTATAATTAAAAAAATACACAAAATTATTCAAATAATTTCAATGGAATCAACGCACAATTTAATCAAATAAAGTGAATTAAATTTCAAGTCTCCTTTTCATATAAAAAATTGTATTTGAGATCATATTAATAAATAGTCAAAAACTACTTTTTATATTAAAGCAACACTACATATTACACTTATATATATATATAGAAAAGTTGGGTAGGACTTTAAACTTGAAGTCTTATTTTAGTATCAATAAAAAAAAATATTTGAGATCCTATTAAAAAATAGTCAAGACTACTTTTTATATAAAAAGCAAGTACAAAGTAGCAATATTACATATTATATTTATTTTGACATTTTTTTAGTATAATTTTTTTCTTTAAAGTTGGGTGTGATGTACATTGTACAAAATATCATCGATCTGAGATGAGAATTTAAACGAATGACTTCATATAAAAAAATACCTTAACAATTCAGTTAATCACAATCTATCCAAAATCCTATGAACATTTTTATTAATCCAAAATACTATGAACAATTTTATTATAAAATTTGAATGTTTAAAAATTTTGTTAAATATATAATTACACCGAAGGTGTTATCTATTGTGGGGTTTTTCGTAGCGACACTGTTGAGATTCGTCGTTATTGACAGAATCTGAATAATGTCATGCTACGTCATGATTCGATGTATGTTTTTTTGCTAGATTTTATTGTATTAAACATTATCCGGTACAGTTGACCTTTAATTTGTCAAATCAGTGCACCCATCCGACGGTCGAAACGACGTCGGATCAATTCGAAAGATCTGACGGGTGAAATCAATATCGCGCGAGTTACTTGCACTACCGTTAACTCGCGATGAGGGAGGTTTTCCAAAATCGCTCAGGGACACGCGTCACCCAGCGTATGGAATCGCTCCAATTTCTTAAATACAACTTACTGCCTTTGTGCTCCGCGATATACTGCCGATTTTAGCTTTGAACAACGTTCACTCTTCTCTTGGTTCCACGTCATTTCCTTCAGGGTTCCACTCCATTCAATTTTCCACTTCAACGCATCTGCTCAACAATCATTCAACTCCCTGCGCCATCAGAGTTGTATTCGATTTCATTCTCCTTCCCGGTTCGAACACCGCCCACCAAGACTTCACCACACAGTTCGGCTTCTACTCAATCTATGATTTAGACAATTTTCGAATCTTACGGTGTCCTCACGACTTTGATACGGAATCCTTACGCATTGCCATCGGTCCATTCTCTCTTTAAACTCCACTTCGGTCCAGACAGAGGTTAACTCCCTCTGCGTGAGGGAAAAGAGATCCATGATGAACTTAACACCGAAGATTCTACGACCCTGCGACCTTATTGATTATATCACCAAATCCTGGTTAGGACTTCATGTTACTGAACAGAGTATTGTAAAAGTTTAAATAACTAGGAATATCTTATGCACAAATATAACTGACACAAATATAACTGAGAAATAGTTTTTATTTAACCTCCTCTAAAGGATTTAACCCTTGATATTTAAGGGAGAAACCAAACTTATCTATTTCACTCAGAAAATAAATAACCCTTGATAGTTTTTACCTTTTGCTTCACAGAGAAACGAATTTGCAAAGCACCACGGCTACAGGAAACCAATTACGCTACGGCTACAGGAAATTGATTACTCTTAAATTGATTACGCTTACGCCTGTACCTGGAAAATGTATAAAATGAATTAGAGAATACCATTCTCCAAATTTCCATTCTGAAATTAACCAACACCCAAATCGCAATGAGACAGGAAGTTTGTATTGAGGGAATTACGGAGACAGTGCGACTCATTAGGTGGCTCGACACTGGGTTCCAGAGGAACAAATGACAACCATGAAAATGAAAATGAGCATGAGCGAAGGGTAGGGTAGGGTCACTTATTTGGAAACCTTAACCCTTATCCACCGTTGGATGTCTGCGCTGAATCAAGACCGTTGATAGTGTGCTGCCAGAACACCATGTAAAGATCACGTTTTGGCATTAGTCGAAATTGACAAGTGTGCAATGAGACCTACGTGGCTTTAAAACCGTCCTGCATTCCATACATAAACTAAAATCCAAAGGTTTATCAGCATGCTAAAGCTATTCGCATAGTATGTGAGTAATTCCAATGGCCCAATAAATATTATATTATTAATATATATTTGGTAAATATCGAATGGCAACACTAGATTCTTCCTTGATGGATATACATCGATTAGATATATCGGTTTTTATTAATAATATTATTGAGAATTGTCTTGTATCTTAACTGGTTCACTTTGTTATTATTTTAAATATAAAATAATACAAAAGGTTGTTTTTCAAAATTTTCAAAATTTTATTTAAGCCCAAATAACTTTAAATGATATAAATATTATTGGAATCTGGATGAACAATAACAAAATTTAAAACTTAATGGTAACATTGGCTCTCTCGACATTCAAAATTCTCACTACAGTAATGATGAATATGCAAAATACTATAGTGTAATTGAGTGTTAATATTTTTAAGATATTTTAAATATAATTTATTGGACATTAAGAAGATTAAATTTGTCAATTGGAGTTATAAAAAGTTGTTGATATGATGGTTGGTATCTTCTCTACTCATATTCAAAGCCTTGCTAATAACATGATAAGTTATATTGTCTTAAATATTGTTATATTGAATTTGAGTCTTTTGAACTCGAGTATACATGTGGGTTGGCTTGGTACCAACAACTCATTTTAGAGAGAGGCTGATTGCTTTCCTTCATTAAAAAAATGCAAATGCAAAAAGGTAAATTTTTTAATATACATATATATTATTTAATTGTTTATTATGTTTTAAATTATTTATATTAAAAAAATATATGTATTAGCAAATGTAACATTTTTCTATGCTTCATAAATCCAAACTTAAAATGAATTACATATATTTATTTATTTTATATTTAATTATCACATACATGTAATTATTTAATTTACTTTAATTTTTTTTAAGATGGAGATGAATTATAACAATACAATGGAGTTGAAGATATCATTTGTGTTTTTCCTTGAAATTCTAATAGGCATCAAGTTTTCAAAATTTCCATGTACTTTGAAACAAAAATGGAAGCATATAATCAACTTGTTGCCCATCCAAATTTACAACATGATAAAAATATTCATGGGTTCCAATTCATTTCATTTTGGCTTTTTAGTACCCTATGAAATGCATGTTTCTCAATTGTTTTTTTTTTCTCCCCCGTCCAAGCAACTTCTCATCATAATCTCCAATATGTAATTTACAAAAGATGGTAGAATATCACAATTATGTCTCCTCAAAAATTGTTTCTAGTTTAGTTATCAGTTCAACAATAAAAATATGATATATTCTACATTCATCTATATGATATATTCTACATTCATCTACATCAATGGAGACCACACCCTTTGATATGCACGGGCGTTAACACAAAGTCTTCTCTCGATTTCAGTCTGGATCGTCAAGATTTTTGAACCCTTCAAACATTGCTATCATATATATATAACCCCAACTCGACTTCAACAGAACATTGGACCACATCATATGTACCCTTTTTTTTCATCCAACGATCACCATCTCTTCACGCCCAATGAACCGATCCGACAACGTTCAATGGATATCGCGCAGGCTATATGCACGAACGATAGTGCGCGCTTGAGATTGGTATCGCGAAACCGCTTCCTCCACGTGTAACCCAACCTATGGAATCGCTCCAAATTCTAAATTACAGCTTACCACTTTTCTAACTTGCGATATTCTGCCGGATTAACCCGAAACCACGTTCACTCTTACACTTCACGGTTCCGTTTCTCCGCTTCGAGGTTCCTCTTCAAGCTTCAACGCCAATGAACTCCGCTTCCTTGAACATACAAAACCCGACTTCGAGTTGTTCTCTGACAGAGCCTCTGTTTGCCCACTCCAAACCAGAACAACACGTTCCACTCTTCTTCGTTTGACTCTGCTGCGCCATTAACACTCCATTTCATAACGATTATCCTACTAATTGTTATATTTCATGAGTCTACATTCGTTGCTAAAGAACGCAGCTTATGGTAGCCCCCTACGGACTATTCAACCTGTATTGAGCTCTGCAGTGACCACTATACTCCCTTCACCCATAATCGATCCACAAACTTCCGTTCAGTGCGTGGCTTACAGCGGACCCAATTCTTCTAGGTATAAATCGCTTCTAAAGAGAGTGAAGGCTTATTCGCAACACAAGTTCAGTGCCCATGAACCGAATACAAACAACAGTCACTTATGTGGCATTCAGTTCAAAAGGGTTATATGGTTCCGCATGAGTCACAAAGGCTTGTATAACGCATTTCCATGGATTGATTATATATTTGATTTTGATTTTGATTTTATTTTTATTCGTTTATTTTTATATTTTTCATTTTATTCGTTTTTATTTTTATTTTTATTTTTATTTATTTATTTATTTTATTTTTATTTACTTATTTATTTTATGTATATCTTTATTTTATATGTTTTGTATTTTTATTTCTAGTTTATTTAATTTTTTTTTATTTTTTTTATTTTTTTTTAATTCTTTTTTTCATTTTTTTTTAAGCTTAAATAAAATTACTTATAAAATAAGGTAACTGATGTTATGAGTTTTGAATCAACTAACGTATAATTATTAAAAATAAAATAATTCTTTATATATTTAAACTATAAATAATATTTCATTATTCTTAACATTTAATTTATTCGAAAATGTCAATTGTTAATCTCAATCAAAACACGCACGACCAGGCCGAACTCTTTAATAGGCACAAGAGTTAATACAAAGTCTACTCCTTTGGTGTACCTTTGCACCCTTAGAAGCAAATGCTAGCATTTAATTTATTTAAACATTTACACTGAAATCAATTCAATGGACGAAAAAATGTAGTTTTTCTTTGAGGTGAACTTGATTCGATTCCGATTTATTGTTTTTAACTTACTCTTTTCACTTAATTTAAATCTAAGGGCAATCCGTTTTAACATGTTCTTTGATCGGTTTTAACCATTGCCTCAACTTTGCAAGCGTACCACGAGGACATTGGCCATTGAGATGCTGCATAGAGCCTCACCAACTATAATGGACTTGCTAAGTTTTTCCATCTTCTTTAATTTTCTAATTACATTTTACATGATAGTGGTAATTTAGTAAACAAATTAAAAATATATAAAAATTAGTAAAGATATATGAATTAAACTATTTACATTTTACATGATATTGGTAATTTAGTAAACAAATTAAAAATATATAAAAATTAGTAGAGATATATGAATTAAATGATTAGTAAGTGTGGATAGGTATAAATTCAACATAAACATTATAATACTTGTTCTAAATTGCATTTTATTTTGCTTAGATTAAAAAAAAAAAAAAACTAAATTTTATTTGTATTTTAAATTATTATTATTATTATTAAAATTTATTTATACAAAAAAGTTGCATTTTCAATAAGCAATTTTGAACTGGTTGAGTGCGTGCTTCTACGAGTGACCTATCTGCGACCTCCCGACGATAGGAGGGTGACCCGAGGCTCCCCTTCCTTCTCCTTCGGAAGTTCTTACGTTTAAGAAACCAATTGCAGCTAGTAGTAAATGACCTTTGACAGACTCACAGCAAAAGTTTGTGAAGAAGCTAGACAACATTCCATCGGTGGCCCTTCCCATCGAAGAAACATGTTAGTTTGCGTTGAATCTTGTTGAAAGAGGGCTTATTGGGCAGTTTACTAGCCTTTGGCCCTCTGCCAAAGATGTGGAAGATTGGGTGCAGAGAAACCTGACTCCATTAGTATCAGAAGGCATCAGAGGTCACTTTGTAGGTAAAGGATACTTTGCATTTGTGTTTGAAAACGTGGAAGACAGAAGCCTCATTTTCAGAATTGGATCATATTTTATGGGTCCTCGGGGTCTATATTTAAACAAATGGACTCTCGACTTCGATCATGCTCAAGATGTGCCCTCAGTTGTTCCAGTGTGGGTATGTCTCCCTCATCTCCCACTGCATTGTTGGAACCAGAAGTCTCTTCAAACCATTGGCAATAACCTCATAAAGTATATCGACCAAGCAGTGAGAAAAGACCAATACTCATGCGCGCATATATCCGTTGAGGTAGATTTGGAAGTTGGGATGTCGGAAGCTATTAAATTAACGATTGCTGACTGGACCCATATCTAGGAGTTGGATTACGAACAGATTTCGTTTAAATGCAGGCATTGCCATGGCTATGGCCATTTCGCAAGACATTGCAAAAAGAAGGCAGAAGAATACAACGAGAAATCAAAAGGAGAGCAATGGACAAAAGTTAAAGGAAAAGGGGCCACAAAAGGGATCAACGCACCAACATCAGGACAAACTCTTGGTTAAGGGAGCTTCGTTCCCTCTTCAGTAGAAGCCAAATGAAGAGCTTAACAATCCAACAGACCCTCTAGAATCAACATTGGAAGGCATTGAACAAGAGGACACTTCCTCCTCTTTGGGAAAAGGTAATGAAGAAGTAGTCCTCTCCAGATCAACCCTAGATACTTCCTCCCCTCCCTCATATGCCGGAATAATCAGAAAGAAGCCATTGGAAAACTCTTTTTCCTCGGAGAATGATACCTTTGAGAGGCGTTTGAAAAGAGTGGGAAGAAAATCAAATAAAGAAGCTAGGGAAGAAGAGCCGGAAGAACACATTTCTGCTCATTTGAACAGGTTTCTTGTTCAGAGTTCGATGCTGCTGGAACAGAGGCTCATCTCCTCCAAAATCCTTCCTAAGTTGACCTCTGATCATAAGCATATCCTTCTCCTCTTGGAAGAGGAAGAAAACTTGGGCCCAATCCCATTCTGGTTCAACCCTCTTTGGATTGATAGAGATGGGTTCCATGATACTATTCGTTTGGCTTTGTCCAAACCTGTCATAGGATCCCCGAGTTTTATGTGGGAGTAGAAACTCAAGGCCACAAAGCATGCGTTGAAAAAGTGGATTAGAAATCCCACTAAAACCCCAACCAGTCATAGAAAAGAAGTTGTCTAGCTTTTAGATGACCTACAAATGGATATGGAAAGAAAATACATCACCTCTGCGGAGCTTGAAAAGGAACAGATCGCCCAAAGAAATTCCTATCACTCCTTCCACATTGAAGAAGAATATTGGAGAATTAAGTCTCACAGCCTATGGATTAAAGATGGAGATCAAAATACTTCTTTCTTCCACCGCCAATATACAGCTCGCCTCTCCCGCAATCACATCTCGGAAATCATCTCTCTTGAAGGGTTGGTTTGCAAAGGCTTCGAAAAAATCAAAGCAGCTATTGAGTCTCATTTCCATAATATCTATAGAAAAGGGAGTGATGACAGCGAAGAGGACACAAAATGAATTTCTCTCTCACATTCCCTCTCTTGTCAGCAGAGAAGACAATGTTGTCCTCATGAAGCCTTTCACTGATGAAGAAATTTGCAAATTCATTTGGTTAATGGAACCTGACAAGGCCCCTGGGCCCGATGGATTTTCAATCCACTTCTACAGAATATGTTGGGATATAATCAAAGTCAATCTACTGAGAATGATTAAATGTTTCTTGAAAAAAGTTAAGGTGGGAGGTGGCACTAACTCTACCTTCTTAGCATTAATCCCTAAAGAGGTGAATCCTTGATCCTTTGAAAGATTCAGGCCCATCTCCCTTTGCAATGCTTCATACAAAATCCTCGCTAACAGAATTAAGTCGTTGTTGGGGATCCTCATCCCCCCCTCTCAAGGAGGGTTTTTCAAAGGCAGACATATTTTGTACAATGTCATACAGGTGCATGAAGAAATGCATTCCAACCATCATCGGAAGGAGCAAGGGATGTCGATCAAGCTTGATATGGCAAATTCCTTTGATATGGTCAACCTTTCATTCCTCTACAGAGTCCTTCTTTCTTTTGGTTTCTCTCCTAAGTTCTTCAACCTAATCAAAGCTTACACAGACAAGCCATCGATAGCTCTGCTTGCCAATGGAAGACCTACCAATTATTTTCAAGCTTCGATGGGATTAAGGCAAGGTTGCCCTCTCTCCCCATTGTTGTACATTTTAATGGCAGATACACTCAGCAGAAAACTTATAGTTTAAAAGCTCACAGGGACAGTCCCAGGCATAAGACTGATGAAAGGATTGGAACCTAACAACCATGCCTTCTACGCCGACGATTCTCTCCTGTCAGGCAGATTCTCCATAAGGATCACAAATTCCTTCAAATTAATAATCCACACCTTCTGTAATGTTTTTGGTGCTCTCATCAATGACAGGAAGAGTGCGGTGTATGGCTGGAATGTTGAGCAACAAGCCATCCACAGAATCGTGCATCAATTGGGCTTCGTTGGTTATGCCTATTGAGAAAAAATTAAATACCTTGGGCTTCCTTTAACTCTCGGAGTAAATAAGAGTTTGTTGTGGGTCGATGTCAATTGCAAAATCAAGTTGAAAATCGCTTCTTGGGGAGGCCATTGGTTCACCAATGGCAGAAAACTAGTACTCATCAAATCGGTGCTATTTTCCTTTCCTATTTATCAGGCCTCCTTTCTGCTGGCCCCAAATTCTATCACCAAGAAGGTTTCAAAGTTAATCTAAGACTTCCTTTGGTGTGGAGGGAATGGTAACCAGAAGAAGTTCCATTTAGTCAATTGGGAAATGGTTAAATGTCCAATTTCGGAAGGCGGACTTCAGATCAAAAATCCCACCCATGCAAACATTTTCTTGGGCTGCAAAATTTTGTGGAAGCTATATGCGAATCCAAAACATCCGGTTAATCAAATTCTAAGAAAGAAGTACACCAAAGGTGTCCCTCTGAGAAATCTGCAAGCCGAAAACACTCCGCACGGTTCGTTGATTTGGAATCTTTGTCGGAGAGGAATATATTTCTTCCAAAATCACCTCTATCGCATTCTTGGAAATGGAAAAAATATTTTTGTGGCAAGAAAACATAATGGGACATCCACCTCTTGCTAATTCTGAAGATCTAAAAGAAATCTGCGAGTGGCTTTCTCAGCACAGTGTCTTCAGGCTTGAAGACATTTCTATCTAGGATGAGACATGAAATTGGCAATATTGGGCCTTTCCCAGAGCCCCTGAGCATCTGGAATCCCAACAGAACTTTCTCAAATCAGAGTTAATTGACTCAGCTCCAGTCCATAAGCAGGCTTCAGATTCTTGGGGCTGGGGAAACAGTGGAACCTACACTGCTACGCAAGGATTTATGTATCTTCAATCTCAAAAAGAGATGAATCTGCCTGCAAACTTTTGGAAATAGGTTTGGGATTCCTTTGGTCTCGCCAAAATTAATTTCTTCTTCTGTGTTTTAATGCATAAGAAGAGATTGACAAGGGTGAATCTAATAAAAAAAGCATCGTCGATCCTCGCAGATGCATGCTTTGCAGAAATTCTCTTGAAACCATGGATCACCTCTTTGTGGATTGCACCTTAGCCAAAGATGTGTGGAATTTTATCCTTCAAGGTCTCAATGCCTCGGTCCCAACCCAAATCTTTGTGGTTGATCTATTTTCCACTTGGGAGGTGCATTATCCTCATGCAATTTCTAGCAAGTCTCTATGGTTTTGTGTTTAGCATACCATCCCCAAATATGCTTGCTGGAAAATATGGCTTGCAAGAAATGAGCAGATTTTCAATAGCACTTCTTGGTCCCCTTCGACGGTTGTAGTGAAAGCCAAAGCTCTCCTTCTTGAGACAGTGTCTCAGCATTCTCATAAACCCAAAATCTCACTCCTCCCTGAAGAAAAGAATTGGATGGGAACCTTTGTTTATTGGGATAGAAAACAAATCTCAGTTAGCCCCTTTACCAATCCAGGATGGCACTTACGAGACTCGAATGAAATATTTCAAGTGTGGTGGAGGAAGCAGGGTAATGTTGAAATTCAATAAGATGATGAGCTTAGTGAAAAGTAAGAACCTTCACTAAGTGGGGCCCGCAGGCTATTTTTAGGTGTATGTCTATTTTTAGACATGGTGAGCATATTCTATAAGTTGTAGGATGTTATTTGTAGATGGTTGGTCAAATGTGAAAAATAGATGAAATTATATTTTTAGAATATTGGGCGAAGTCTATTTATAGATCGTCAATATAAATATAGATGCATGTCGATTATTATTAGCCCTTAATAATAATCCGACAATAAATATCAACTTATTTATATCAAATAAAATAAAATGTCAACTTATTTATATCAAATAGGTGAAAGGGTGAGATGGACTATCTGTTGTGACTATAGTGATGCATTCAATGCATCTGACACACATTGGAGATGCTAATGAGGATTGCGCAGTCAAGGCAAGGCCAATTCGAATTCATTCAGGGGTCTTCTTCAATAGTGATCACAGCGAGGCAAAGTTGTCGTGATATGTTAAGAAATTGGTACAGATATGCAATTTATGATGAAAGTGTAATGATTTTTTATTGAAATGAGCTTGATGTACTAAGATTTGTATGAGATTATTACATGATCCATTGATATACATAATATATGATAGTTGGGGTTTTTAGCTTTAAGCTTTCCTGTTAAACAACTGTGTTTATGTGTGATTGATTTTCTTCACATGTGTTTGCAATTGAGTTTTAATTTCCGTAAGATTAACAGTGGAAGGATTTTGTATTCAGCAAGAAGATAAATATTGTTAGATCAGGAGAATCTGGTAATACATCAGTATTAATAAATTTCTACAGGTAAAGCAATGATATTCTTCGACGGTGCCTCCAAAGGAAACCTCGGGACTGTGGGTGTCGGGGTGTGCTCTACTCCTCGGATGGTATAAGAAGAGACAGCTTCGGCTGGGGCCTTGGGTAGAGAACAAATAATCATGCAGAAATACTTGGTCTGCTAAAAGCCTGCCAAATTTCTCATGAGAAAGGTATTAGAGAATTCCAAGCTTTCGGCGACTCAGAAATTTTGATAAAGGTGTTAAATTCGGAGGACCAGTTCAAAAATCCAATCCTAAATAAGATCCTTCGAAGGCTGAAGTTCATGCTGTTAGACTTCTCCTCATGCCAATTTTTCCATATTCTAAGAGGTTCAAACAAGGAAGCGGACACCAATGCAAACAAAGGTTGTCTTCTCCCACAAGGAGCTTTCAGCAAAAATGATGAAACCCCTTCTCAAATCTTTCTTCCCAGAATTTTGTAGTGAATTCTCTCATGTCATGGAAAGTTGGCTTGAGATTTGGCCCTGACCCAACCAGTTTTTATCTATAAATAAATTAAAGTGAAAAAAAAAAATTGTAACCATAAAGATTCACCCTTACTTTATCATGAAAATTCTTAACTTGGAAATAGTTTTTTACAATATCATGGACCAATACTATGGGTTATCAATACCACATACCCAATATGACATGTGTTGATATGACATTTTTTTATTAATTAATTTGAGATAAATTAATTAGAAATAGTTTTTGTTACAATATCATGAACCAATACCATGAGTTATCAATACCACATACACAATATGACACATGTTGATATGACATTTTTTTGATTAATTAATTTGAGATAAATTAATTAAAAGAGCATAACTAACTTGGAGATAAATCTTGGTCACTAGTCTATGTATACTTTTTTTTTTTACAAGAGCGGTTATGTATTTATATTAGAACTTGGCCAAATGCCATCCAAGATTACAATGTGTCGGGCCTAGCCCTTAGTTTTTCTGCCTTTGTCTAAGCATAGGTCCCAAGTATTGGAAATCCTTCAGTTTTACACATGACTAGATATTCCATATTTGTTATTTTTCCTAACTTATATAAACACACAAATTGTTGTAAAATAAGACGAAAAAACATTGCAACTTTATGGGATGGAGTCCCACTCCTCAGTTTCGTCTATCAAAAGGGAGCCTTCTGAAAGCAGCACCGCCTTGTTGGCTTCCGAATCTGCCTCTTTATTGTTTTCTCTCAAAACATGGAGAAAGCTTGCAGTTCGAAAGGCTTTCAGCATGCTTAGAATTCTTAAGATTGTTCTAGCTAGTCGAAGATCTGAAGGAGAGGAGTTCTCCACTAGAACTTTGATGATAGACTGGGAATCTCCTATGACACTTAAGTATGAAATGTCGGTAGCCTTTGCTTGCTTAATCCCCAGCAGAAGTGCCAAGGATTCAGCTTGGATGCTTGTTGAGTGCCCGAGGCCCCAAGCATACTTAATCTCTGTTCTGCCCTCCTTGTTCTTTATAATTCCTCCTGCCCCAGCGAGACCGGGATTGCCTTTCGCAGCCCCATCGAAGAATAAGCAATGTCTATCTTATCTGATGAGTAAATCTGATAGTTCTTGTTTGTTTCCTCTGAATTGCCACTCTTTTAAGTTCTTTTGCTGCCTTGTTTCATCAGAGAAGTGAAGACCCATTGAGGCTCCCCAATCTAGGTCCTTTTGATTTAAATTGGCTTCCGATAACTGTTCACCCAAGTTTTCTTTCCAAAGATTTTTTACTTTGATGCTGATGAGCTGAGGATTTAGTTTTTCATCTCTAAAAATTCTTCTGTTTCTCTCGAGCCAAATTTGCCAGCATGTGAATTTTGGCAAGGAAAACCATGCTGCTTTGAATCTTTCGTTTTTTGGGAGAGTTCCTGGATACAAGTTGTGCCAATTAGCAAATAAGTCTGAGATAGAGACAGGGAGGTTAAACTATGTTTTCCAATAATTCATAATGATCTGCCAAATTGCTCTAGAAAATTTGCATTCCAGAATAATGTGTTGGGCACTCTCTTCCATTTCACAGCACATGTGGCATCTGGATGGGCCTTGAAAGCCTTTTTTTTTAAGTTTATCTTCTGTTAAAATCGCTTTATGGCAAAGCAGCCAGCAATAAAAGTCGACCTTTGGCAAGGATTTATACTGCCACAGCGCCTTCCACACAGTGGGATTTGGGGCGACGTATGGACGTTCTTGTGAACACCTATACCCCTGCGTTACTGTGTAGAAACCTGGACCTGTTCCCCAGCCCCTAACATCGCGTTTACCTGAATGAAGGGGCGATTTACCATGAAGCATTGTCAACAGGTGGTGTCTGGCCTGCGCATACTCTGGAGGCACGGGAGGTAAGCGCCAGCGCTGCCATACTCTGTCAGAGAATTGTGAGATGTCCCACAGTGTCATATACCCAGCGCACTCCATCCACTGTCTCAGCGCTTGCAAAGAGGTAATCGATGCTAAGGGTGGATGCATCATTATACTGTCCTCCCAGATCTTTACGTTTTTACCATTGCCCGGTATCCAAAACGAATTTTCTTTGATGAGAGCCACAGTTTTGTGACAGCGCTTAACCAAGTGCGTTCCTGTTGTGGGCAGAGTATTTTCCAAAGATCTTTTCCTGCTCCCCGTGAGATATTTTTTCCAGAGGGCTCTTTGCGCCCAGCCTGGGTGTGGAGCGATGATTCGCCAGTAGAGCTTGGCCCCCATGGCGATATTTTGGGAGTAGAGATCTTTGATGTTTAGTCCTCCTTCCATCAAAGGCAAACAGATTTTCTCCCATCTGATCAGCGGAATTTTTCTATCATTTAATTTGCCACCTTTCCAGAAAAATTTACGGATGTAGGCTTCCATTTTCTTTATGATGCCTGAGGGTGGTAAGAGCACAGAAAATTGGAATATAGGGAGACTGCTTAAACCTGATTTGATTAGAACAAGTTTGCCTGCAAGATTTAGCCATGAGAAGCCCCAAGCTTGAAATTTTGTCTTGAATTTGTCCAAAAGAGGGGCCCAGTCTCTGCAATATACCAGGTTGTGAAAGATGGGGAGTCCCAAGTATGTAAAAGAGGACTAGTTGAGGGTGGCAGCAAAGTCCAGAATTCTGGATATGGCAGAGAGAGAGTGAGCAGAAATGTTCCAGCAGTAGGCTTTACATTTGCCTTTGTTTAGGCTGCTTCCTGTAGCATCACTAAAATCATCTAGAACTTCCTTAAACCTTATGGAAGATCGAGCTGTGGCAACCCCCAACAGGAGGGTATCATCTGCAAAGAGAGTATGGTTTACATTTTTCACCCCTCTGGCTATATTGAGCCCCAAAATCTCCTGATCTTCCAATTTCTGATCTAGGAAGAAGCTTAGGGCAAAGACTTGAAGAACGAAAAGCAGCGGTGAGAGGGGGCAGCCTTGCCTGAGCCCTCTTGATGCTTTGAAGAAACCAGCTGCTCTCCCATTCACCAAGGGGGCAATCCATGGGTCGGCAATGCTAGCTCGAATCCAATTTACAAAACCTAATCCAAAGCCGAACCTTTTCAAAACTTCCCATAGGAAGCTATGTCTGACATGGTCGAAGGCATTTGCCAGGTCTAGTTTAATTACCATACCCTTTTCTTTTCGAAGTTGACTCGAATGGATCGCCTCCTGCACCAGGATGTAGTTATCAACAATCTGTCTCCCCTGAACAAATCCTCCTTGATTCTCAGGAATGATCATTGGAAGGATGCCTGCTAGCCTGTTTGCTATTACCTTTGTGATTAATTTGTATCCAATGTTGCAGAGAGAGATTGGGCGAAACCGACTGAATTCTTTTGCACCCTTTTCCTTGGGGATAAGGGCCAGAAAGGCAGAATTCGTGCTTCCCCCAATTTTTTGGCAATTTTGGGATTTCAGAATCATCTTGAAGAGATCTTTCTCCACAATCTGCCAGCAAGTTTGAAGGAATCTGGCCGTGAAGCCATCCGGGCCTGGGGCTTTGTCAGGCTCCATACTGTTTAGGGCCTCTTTTATTTCTTGAATGGAGATCTTTGCTTCGAGCTGCTGATTAATAGAGGGGGAGATCTTTGTAGGTATTGCCTCCAAAAATTTGGAATTTGGATCAGTCTCTCCCTCTTCTTTGTAGAGATTTTGGAAGTGGTTGAAGGCTGCCTTCTTTATACTCTCATTGTCTTTGTGGCTCAAATTGCCATCTTTAATTTCTGCTATAGAATTAATACTTTTCCTTGCTTGAGCTTGTTTATGGAAGAAGGCAGTAATTCTATCACCCGCTTTGAGCCATAAACTCCTGGATTTTTGTCTCCAGTGCTCTTCTTCTGAGAGGCAGGCTTTGTGGTAAATTTGTTGAAGCACCTCCTCCTTGTCTAAAATTTCTGCGGTGATTTCTACATCCTCACTTTGGGCTTGGTGCTGAATAAGGTTGTCTTGGGCCTGCTTTCTCTTTTGAGCAGGGGTGGGAAGAGCTTTGGCCCATGTTTTGAGGGCAGCTTTTAATCTTCTAAGCTTTTCTTCCCAGATGAAGAAGGGAGAGCCCTTCACTGGCATTTTCCAACTGTCTTGAACCAAGTTAATAAACTCGGGCTCCTTAACCCAAAGAGCGTTGAATCTGAAAGGGATGGGACCCAGATCCTTGGGTCCTGACATCTCTAACATGATGGGTTTATGATCTGAGACACTGCAAGGGAGGATGTGTAACCTGGATTCTAATCCAAGCAAAAGAAAAGAACTCTGCACCAAACATCTATCAAGTCTAGCAGCAATATAACCAGGGCCTATTCTTTTATTGGTCCGGGTGTACTTACCGTTATCTGGAGGGATATCGAGTAGGTCCCAATCCTGCATGAGGTCTTCCACCCACTCCCTTGCTGGGTCCCTAACAATTGTGCCTCCTCGCTTTTCCTCCGAGCGTAGGGTAATGTTTAGGTCACCTGCAATAATGAGATTTCCCAGGTTCTCAGTCTCCGCCAGTTGTCTGATAGAGTCCCAGCACTCCCTTTTCTCGCCTATATTATTAGGAACATAGACATTGAACAGGCAGATATCCTCCCTTGTTTCTACCGAGCGTAGCTTCAGGAATAGCCAATGGCTGTTGTGTACCTCTGAGACCTGTCTGAACTTGAGGGGGTTCCAGAGAGAGTCCAGACCCCCAGAGGCTCCCCTTGATGATACTGCTAGTCCGCTGCTTCCCTTCCAAAACTTTTTGCTGATTTGGAGAAACTCTTTGTCCTCCATTTTAGTCTCCTGGATCAGAAGAATATCCGGGGTTTCTCTTCTTATTAGGCTTCTTATTGCTTCTTCTTTAACTTTACTCCCCATTCCTCTGCAGGTCCAGGAGATGGTCTTCATCATTTATTTCTTTGATGGGAGGCTCCCCTGGAGCCATGTGCTTGATTTTTGACCGTTTTCGTATTCTTGCTGAGGAGTTTTTCCAACGTGGGCTGACTACCCTGAAGTTTGTCTTTGTAGGTTTCCTGGTCTCTCTTTTCTCTTGCAGATTTGCGTCCCCTTGTAGATCTTCTGACCGAAGTCTGCGTATCTCCGATTTCTCCTTCTTCCTCGGACTCTTCTGAGTCATGTTCCTCCTCAGAGGCTTCTGTTTGCTTTTCTTTGTCCCTTGCCATGGTACTCTCTTCGGGTCTTGTTCCTGCTGAGGTCGATTTTTCTGCTGGTTTGTCGATTCTCTCCTCTTCCCTGGGGGCTTCTTCCGCAGAGCTTAGGATCTCGTACCTATTTTCTTGACTTCTTGATGAGGATACGTTCTGGGCAGCGGCAGGTTGAGATCCTTGTGCCCCGGATTTCTTGTGGTTTGTCTTTGGCCTTTTGACTTGGTTCCAGCCTTCCTCCTTTCCTTTTTCTGGATCGCTTTTATTTGGGCATCCTCTAGCAAAATGTCCGTAGATGTGACATTTACGACATTTGAAGGGGAGCTATTCGTAGTCTAGGACTTGAACATGCGTCCAGCTTCCAACCTTTAGTTTGATGGCCTCCGGAAGACCCACCTCGAGATCTACCTCGACACAGATCCGGGCGCAGTCATATTGATCATTGTTGTTGGCTCTATCTATGAATTTGCCCAGTGAGTTGCCAATGTGTTTGAGAGATTCCCAGTTCCAACAGTGTACCGGTAGGTTGGGGAGCCTAACCCAAACGGGGACAGCCGACGGTACGTCTACAGCCGGATCGAAATCTGGGGTCCATTTGTTGAGGTAGAGGCCCTGAGGTCCCATGAAATAGGGTCCATTCCTGAAGATCAGGTCTTTATCCTCCTTGGTGTTGAATTCGAACAGGAAGTAGCCTCTTCCAAGAAAGTACGAGGTGACTTTATTCTTGATCAGCGGACTCCAGTTCCTGACGACCCAGTTTTCGGTTGATTTAGGAGAGGGCCAGAGACCCGTAAATTGACCCACCAGGGCACGATCTGCAAGAGACAAGGCGACCTGGATCGGTCCCTCAGGAGGTAGGTTTACCTCTGGTACATCATCGAGCTTCTTAACGAACTTTGATGCGTCAGGCTTCTTCTTCTTAGGCAACGAAGCAATCAAGGAGGAGAACGCGGCAGAGTCATCGGAGAAAGCGCAAGGAACGGCCAGGCAGGTCTCCATAGTCTAGATCGAAGCTCTCTTTTCCTTCTCCGAGACAGAGGCATTTTCCAAAACCAAGCGGAGACGGTCAAAGAGGCGCGGCTACGGATGCAGGCGGCGAATCGAGCCGAGATCAAAGAGAGTTTGGTTGAAGATCCGAGGCGGGATCGGGAGTCTGAGGGGCGGATCCAAGCTGGAGTTGGCTGGATCGAGCTCTCCAAAGGCCGTGAGGGCCGAAGCTGCAGCACGAAGGCCGTGGGCAGCGCTCATGCAATGGCTGCGCAGGCCAGCAGAGCAGCGCAGAGCGAGCTGAGATACCTCTTTAAAAATCTTAGCCTACGACAAATCGGCACATTATAACCCACTAGTCTATGTATACTACTATGAATATTTTGACATATTCCACGGAGGTTAAAAATCCAAGTTGGAAGGTTTGTGTTTTAAAATAGAAAATAGTGTTTTCGGAACTAGAAAAATTATACATGTTTAAAAATAACCTATATATAAACGATATATATAAATAAATTTTAAAACGTTTTATTTTTTTATATGCCCATTATGACACTTTCTAAAATTATTGGCAAGTTAACTTTGACTTGTTTTCCATAAAATAAACTGTATTTTACTTATCAAAAAAGTGAAAACCGATATACATTCGTCAATTTTAAATCCTGTCTTCACCATCCATTAATAATTAATAAATACTCAAATAATTTTCTCAATATATAAATACTTTCAAAAAAAAAATTAATAATTTCTAAATACTCAAATTAAAAGTCTTACATTTTAATTTACATTTTCATTTTTTAAATAAAATTTAATGATATAATTTCTATCCATTCTAAATATACTGGATTTTGTTTTTTTGATAAAATTTAATAATATAATTTCTATCCATTTTAATATATAAATTTAATACTTAATTTAATTAGATTACATTTAATATATAATTACAAAATCAAAACATAAAATATTTAAATTATAATGAACTAAATACACTAACCAAACTCACATTAAATTAACCAGACTAATATTATGAAAAGCCAACTAGCCATTAAATAACAGAGATGGACTTGTTCCATCTCGTTACAAGTATGCTTTCAAAAGTGTTATCCATGCACACCATTTTGTAACATGTCAATATACATTGCACTCGCTATAAATAGTAAGTGTTATCTAGAAAAATAAATTGGGATTCAAGAAATATAGGCATACCTCATCGTTAATGAATATTAGTGGCAACATTAAGATGTTTTTGTGATTATGTTTTTTTTAATTCTAGTAATAATAATGACTTAATTTTAAAGTGATGGTTAAGTTAGACATTAAATTATTATATAATTTTAAACTTATAGTTAAATTAGATATTAAATTAGTGATTAAATTATTATATAATTTTAAAGTTATAATTAAATTAGATATTAAATTAGTGAATAAAACATGTTTATTAATGAGATAAATGATTCACTTTTATGAAGCAATTTTTAGTTGTCTCATTTTATCCTATATAGGGTGGGGAGAAAATATTAAAGACAACTTAAACTTAAATTTAAGTTCTCTATTATTTATGACTATTTATGACAACTTAAACTTAAATTTAAGCCCTCTCTAATATTCCCTTATCCCCCTCCCACTTATATGAGGGTGAGGGTGGCAAAAATATTAGAGATAATTCATATAGTTGGGGTTGAGGGGGAATATTAGATATGAAGATGGGGGGTGAGGAGGATATTAGAGATAACTTAAACCATATATGTGGGGAGTGGGAGAAGATATGAGAGAGAACTTAAATTAAACCATCTATTGTAGGGTGGGCGAGAGGGAATCACCTAGGTAGGTGCTAGGTTTGGGGTGATTTTGGGTGAGGTGGATTTTCTTTTGTAGCACTTCAATTATTTTTTGGCCTAATCATTAGACTTAATTGAAATCTGGGAAATTTTGGTTTGGGTATCAATTCATCCTAGTTTTTTAAAGTTTAGAGGGTTTGTAGTTTTTTTTGTTGGTAAATTAGGCTAATCTATATTAATTCGAAAATAGAAACAGTACATATGTTACAGGTTGGTTTGGTAAGTTGCGCTTAATCAATCCCAGTCTTAGTTGCACAGTTTCGAGGCTGCCTCCGTGGAGGAAACCAACCCGGAAAATACTTGAAGAAGGAAATTACAAAATGCACAGAAGCGCTGGTGTATCCAAAAATTAAAAAATATGCGAAAGCATAGGTATAACTTGAAATTTCGTGGTGATAGCAGGAATGACAAAAAACAAGGAAGAACTGAGTAGCATCGCAGTCCTTAGACTTCAGCTTCATCAATATTGTCTGCCTCTTCCTCCACTATGGGGCAAGTGTATGCCTGCGCAGCCGCTTCCTCTATATCAATGGGTGGACGCGTAGGTTTTGGGATCGTTGCGCAGAGGATGGGAGCCACTGGATATTCTGCATCAAGGACACACGTCCAAGTACCTTCAGAATCCATATTCCATACATCTGTATAATCACCCTCATCCTCCTGAGCTGGAAGAGGTTCAGTCTTGCGAGGCGGGAGGTGCGCCTGATGCGCAATGGTGGACTTCCGAGGTCCACATCTGCCCCTCTACGAAGCTTGCATGGGGGCCTCCTCCTCCTGATCCAGTTCGGGGCTCTGTCTAGCGAAACTGCCTAAGGAGGAGCCTTCAACAAACTCAAAGCTATTATCCGTCCCTCGGTGGTAACGACCAGGGAGCGCCTCTCTCTGCCCTCAATGGATGGTTCTTTGGTGCAACCTAGGAGTCATGGCCTACTAAAGCAGAGGTGTGACAGAGATGGAGGGATGCTCAGCAAGGGGAGAGGATCGAAGAAGGGGAGAAGCAAGTGGATAGGGGGGACGAGGAGGGGGAGAGCACGTCAAGGGACGTGGGGTAATGGCTGCGCGCAGACTACTAAGACTGGAGGGACAAATGGGGTTGGGATAAGATGCACAGACTGGATAAATCGCAACCCAGATATGTCTGCGCAGTGCAGCTCTAGGAAGAGGGCTACCCAACGGGCTGGTGGCGCAGGAGCGAAAGAACAGAAGCAATCTAAAAGACTGAAGGAGCTGACATTGTATCTCCTTGTGCCAAGGGGCCTTCCTTTTAAAAGGCCTGTAACACATGCGAAGGGGAATATCATGATTGAGCCTCGCACGCAGTTGCGTGCCATAATCATTTTCATGAGCGGGCTCGAGTGAAGAGTTATGGCCAATCGACATATCAATCTCGATAATCATTTAGGATTATTGCTATAGAGAGGTACCCTGGAGGGGGTGACGTTGTCCAAGCGTGTCTTCGTCATGCCTTATCTCATTCATCTCGTGCGAATGGTTATTGGTTTGAGGATCCACATAGGGGGAGGACCTACGCTGCAAATATTCATCCTCAAGGGTCTGGGAGGGGTGATAGTCATTCGTACTCCTACTGTCACCCGCATCTGGGGGGAGGGTTTGTAGTTTGTATGTGAGTGTCATGGGTATTTTATTCTTTGGATATAACTCTTTGTAGGTTTGGAATTTGTTGTTCTACAATTTTTCTTTTTCTTTTTTTTCTAGTTAAGGAAAATTTTATGCTAAGAAATATTGGAGTAGTGACATTCTATAGTGGGACATGGTGTACATTTTATAAACAATTTTTAGGTGTTATACAAATTGACTAGTCATATTTACGCCGAAGGTGTTTTCTTTGTTGTCTTGGGGTGATCAAACATTGTTCACCCCACCCAATAATAAGCTTTCGTTATCGTTGTTCCAACTAATTAAAATCTGACATGTGTAAATGGAAAGCGTTGTAAAAATCGCGTTGTTTTGTCTCCAAACCCGGCGGGTTTAACCTACATTTAATTTAATCGCAGTGCGGACAATGTAAAGGGTCGTTCAGGTAACCAATGTTGTATTGAAATAATTGTTAGAGACCAAGGGGATTGATCATACATTTTAATTTCACGATCCAGGAGTTCTGGACGGACGAAGAGACCCCGGGGATCGATCTCGATAACTCCTATTGTTATCAGGTAAAATTTGTCACCGATTTCTCTTCCCGGGGTTCGATTTTGTATCCATCAAGTTAAAATTTTGGAAACTTGTATTGGGGCAATAGAGACTGCCCAGGGAAGGACTGTGAAGCCTGTGACAGATTAGGTCACCAGGAATCCAACTTGAGATGTGCCCTCGAAGAAGCAATGTTCCTCCCCTTCATCTTTGGATTCAAGTCTCTCGCCCCCTTCAACGTCTGTCTTGTCCAGAAACTCTGCGGATTTAATGATGTCGAAAACCCTAGCTCTGTACTTTGGCAGCCGCGTTAGAGGGCACTCGTACAGTTCCACTGACACAAGGTTAAATTGTGACAATGGAATAAGATCCTCCAATGCCTGTATTCTATTATTCGATAAATCCAAATCCTCCAGAGATTTAAGCCCCGCATACACCATGTGTTTGAGGTCGTTGGAGATCCTATTTTCTCTAAGAACAAATGCTTTAAATGAGGCAAGGATGGAAACCCTTCCATAGAATTCAGGCTAGTGTTGGCTAATGACAGTTGTTGGAGCCATGGGAACTACTCAAACAGAGCCGCAGGAGGAAACTTGCATGGCGTACCTTTAACAACACCGTCTAGGGTTAAAGAAATGATTTTTGAAGGGTTTTTTCGACCTCTAGCAGCCTCAACTGCCTTTTCCCATGCTTTTTCCATCTTTCTTAAGATTCAAGCTTCCACAAGAAGTTCAAACCCACCCACTCAAAACACAAGAATAAATTGCTTTTCCCAACTAAATCACTTTATCTTGAAGCCATACTAAGCAAGCACAATCTTTTCCACAATTCGAGTCCATTAAAACTGCAGATTCTAGAGAGCAGAAGCTTCAAAAATTCGATGAAGAAATTGTTACAATCTCATAACAAAAATCAGTCTTTTTGCCCCATCTATATAAGGACACAACAACAACTACACCTTAATTTACAAGATAAAGTCGCTCTAAGCTATTCTTACACAAATTTACATAAAACTACTCAGTTTTCTTCCATTGAAACATGAAACAACAACAAACACTTCAAAATTTACAAGATAAGGTTGTTCTGAGCGATTCTTACATAAGTATGCACCAAATTTTAGCCTTAACAGCACGAAATGCTTTTGGAAAGAGGCTCTCTCACTCCGCTATGAAATGCTCATATCCCTACTCTTCCACTTCTTCTTGGCTAGCTCGCCGCCATTCCTCAAACCAGGGGCTTGGACGACGGATATTGACAGCAAACTTGATGGAAAGTGACAGAGAACCTCAAACTTCACGGCGAATAGATGCCCCCACGAACCCCCTCTCTCTCATGCAAAGTGATTACAGCGAAGGCCCTAGAAGTCATGTGGACCGTTAGATCGAAAACATCAACAACGGATCGATGACTTGGCACTAATATGACTGCTAGTAGCGCTTTATGTGTTTCTTCGAATAGAAGTGTATGTGTTTCTTCCTTTATAAAAAAGCTTAAAATCGCCCTCCAATGGTTTCTATGGGCCACTGCTAGGATCCATATCTAATCTAACATATCTCTTTGTTTTAGACATAAGTCGAAATTTCTTTGTTAGTAACTTCCCCACTGGATTGTCTAGAGAAAAGGGTCTCATGGACGTGTCTGCTTACAACAACAACTTCACAAGACCTTTGCTTGAGGACACAGTCTTATTGTCCCAGCTTGAGCATCTAGATTTTAGAGGAAGTTTTTTTATGGAAGTATTTCGTCCACATATGGAAATCTGACCCAGCTCAAGTTTCTAGGTCTATCGGGAAATAACCTTATAGGGCTTATTTCTCCAGAGCTAGGTAATATTTCCATGTTACAGAAATTTCTATTAGGGTATAATAAGTTGGAGGGTCCAATTCCTTTAGAGCTTGAAAATTTTAGTAGGTTGGATTATTTAGATATGGCTTGCTCTAATCTTTCTGCAAGTATTCGCATAGAGCTGACCAAGCTAAGTATGCTTAGTACATTGTTTTTGTATAAGAATAACTGACTGGAATTATACCTCGGGATATTGGTAATATGATTTCACTCAATTATCTTGATATTTGTGATAATTTTCTCTCAGGTACCATTCATGATGAAATGGTAAGCTGAAGATTTTTGCACTTTTCATTGTTATGTTCAACCACATGAGTGGTCCTATCCTGGACAGTATATGTGATCTTCCTAACCCTGTAACTTTGGAGATATGGAATAATTCATTTTCAGGTATACTTCCTCAAGAACTTGGTAGAATTTCAACTCTCCAATGGTTGGATGTCTCTTCTAATTCCTTCAGGGGTCCAATACCTCCTCAGTTGTGTAGAGGAGAAAATCTTACCAAAGTCATTATTTTTAATAACCATTTCTCAGTACCCATTCCCAACAGCTTGGCTATTTTCCCATATTTTAGGATAGTAAGAATGGAGAATAACCAACTATCTGATGCGATCCCTACAGGATTTGGATTTATGCCAAGTATTAACAAGCTTGAATTGGAAAAAAACATGCTAAATGACAGTATCCCATTTGATCTCACTGTCAGGGAGAAGTCATGTCCCACTTTGGATCCATCTGTGGACATTCCAGGGATTTTATAGCTTCCCCATGATGATGAGAAACATTTTTTGAGCCTTTCATTGCATCAGATTATGTGAAGTGAGCTCAATGATCCATTCCTTAATGAGAACAAGATGGCAACTCTTCCTCTTGGTGTCCTAGAAGTTCATTTTTACAAGGACTCATCTTCAGAGCCACAGACAATTGTTGTGATAAGAGTTCACAGTGGTGCTTGTGACAGTCAATCTTGTCTCCTTATAGCGAAGCATTTTGTCAGTGCCCTGAATGTAGTTTTTGAAGGAAGAGAGCCAGAGTTTCCTGATGGCCCTGGAAGGAAAGAAATGTTGGCTTCAATGGAGGATTTGATACCCAAAGGAAAAACAGACAATGGTTTCTTTACAAAGGGCCTTGATGCTATAGGATATGCTTTGGACTCCAAGAAGTACTCTATGTTACCATTCAGTCCAGAGTTCACCAAAATGTCCATCAAGGTTGGGTTCATGTCTGATGTTCTTACATACAGACTTGGAAGAGAAGGTAAACCATATGTATCAATTTTCTTGGCTATTATGTTCATTTCTCACGTTGATGTTCTGATTTTGATTGCATTTGTCTCTCTCTTTCTTCTTTTCTTGACGATGTTATTGTTTTGCAACAACTCTGATTCTATTTAATATCTATTCACTAGATTTCACCCAATTCTTGACGATGTTATTGTTTTACAACAACTTTGAATCTATTTAATATTTATTCACCAGATTTCACCCAAGACTTAACACTTGGTCCCATCCACTGGCCTGCTTAAGCAAGCGAAATGGCCTTTGAATCTACGTTGGGCATGAAACACCCTCACCTTATAG
The DNA here is from genome assembly GCA_034641835.2 of Pinus albicaulis. Taxonomy (NCBI): domain Eukaryota; kingdom Viridiplantae; phylum Streptophyta; class Pinopsida; order Pinales; family Pinaceae; genus Pinus; species Pinus albicaulis. The sequence continues at coordinate 43,131 of MU968498.1, read as the reverse complement.
TCAAACCAAGACCCCTTTAAGGTTTCATTTGTTTTTGATATAAAGAGAAAGTTAGTTTTCAAATTTTCATTCATTTTTATTATGACATTGAAATATAAACTTCTTCTGTACCAATTGAGCTTATTCTTTTCCTGGAAGATAATGGGGCATGGGAGAAGGGTTGTTTGAGTGATTCACCTGTATTGATTCACAAATTATTTTGTATGAATTTTATGCAACTTAAAGTTTTTTTTCTGACATGTTCCTTCCCACACTCCACCTCCACCATTATAACTAGTGTATCACCTTTTTTAATTTATTCTTGATCTTGTTGTATTAGTAGATCCATTGAAATCATAAAAAGATAAACCTTGATGATCGAAAATTTGTGACCATCCAATGTATATCTTCCAATCCAAATTGAGAAAGATGTAGATCTCCCAAACCAAATTGAGAAGGTGGTGCTTACTTAAGATCTATTTATTAAGTAGTGGAATGCTTCCATCTCCAAGTTAAATATTTGTTTAATGTTAAGTAAATATGCTTGTAGCAGGTCTCCTCTTAGATCCTCTCCCTAGACCTCCAAAATATGACATTTATGGGCTTCCTCAAAGTTTCTATATAATATTAATGGGAAATCAATGAGATTTGGAAAAAATAAATTAACATTGGTTTGGACCTAAAGGAATTAACATTGGTGAGGGGTAACTTTTTTTTCACTAGGATTTACTGCATCCTTAAAGAAAATTTTGAGTGTAATTGGTCATCTATGCCTCTCAATATGATCAGATCAGTTACTCATGGTTGTTGAACCATCAACTTGTCCCAAGAAAAGATCTGTTCAGATGAAGGTAACAAATAAAATGGTATATTCAACAACAAACCTTTTACCATAAAAGGCCCCTTGTAATTGTGCCTCTCCACATAACATGCTTAACTGTTTAGAAAAAACCACACAAGGACCATCTATAATATAGGAGCGATGCATCTTGTCCTCCACTACTAAAACTGATCAGACGAGCTATAAAATTGAAGTATGGAAAGTATCCTACCAAAATTAGATTGCTTCCCTCCATTTTAAAGGAAAGTAAATTTACCCACTTCTATGACATATTCTCAGCATGTTCTCAAAGGTTTCATTTTTTGATCTCTCCTATAATGAGTTTGAAGGAAGTCTCTCAGGGAATATTTCAAAAATGGTTAGTTTGGAGAATTTCTATGCCTCCAACAACAATCTAGTTGGTAAAATTCCAACAGATTTTGGAGGTTTTTTAGCCTTTTAGTTCTGGACTTGTCTGAGAATAAATTTTCAGGGACAATTTTGAGAAGCATTAGAATATGTGAGAAACTGGTTAGCTTGGACTTGAAACAAAATGAACTAAGTGGGGCCATTCCTTCTGAACTTGCTGCAATTCTCGCTTTACCCATGTTGGATCTATCTCAAAACCCTCTAACAAGCATTATATCTCCTAAATTTGGAAATGCCACGACTCTCGAGATTTTCAATGTGTCATACAAAAATCTCTCTGGTCCACTTCCAATTCAAGGGATATTCATGTCTTCCAACCCAGATGCATTTATTGGTAACCCAAATCTATGTGGAGGTATTTTGGCTAATTTCCACTTTATTACATACAACCTGCTACCTCCTAGTACAATAGATAAAAAGGGACCCAGGCCTTTGGCATGCCTTCCCACATGTGGATGTATCAACCACATCCACAATGACAAAGGGATTCTTCACCACTCAAATGAAAGCACCCAAGAAAGATGGGCAACCAACTTCTGTGCAATGGATACATTGTATGACATGGATTTGATATCAAAGATGTGTCATTCTTGACAATTCAAAAGAATGGAATCAAGCAATTTCCCAAGCTTGGAAATTAGGAGATGGAGGAATGGTCCATGTGCAAGGCATTGACCGTAACAAACTCAGACAAATTTATTTGTACAGAAATATGTTAATTCTCAATCGCATGGCAACTTGCCCTTTCATGGTTTGTGGAATGCAAGCATCGCAACAACTATAGTTCAGTAATGCTACCCTACACATTTTTGCAATAAATGGCTTCAAAGCGACTTAGCGATGCAGCTGAGCAGATGTAACTTCGTGACCAAGTTGAAAGAAGTTTTTCATAGTCTCATTTGTGAAAGGTTTTTACAGATATCAATTAATTTCTGACAATGTTGTTGATTTTTTTATGGATGAGTAAGTTTTGAGGAAGGAGTCGCAAAGATAATTTTATGGAAATTCTAATACAGAGAAAGTAGTGTTGTGAGTTTTAGAATATTCTTGCTGGGACATGGAGAGGATGTGTTGTTGTCATGGAGTCATGTGTGTTAATGGGGCACAAAGACGAGAAATGTTACAGAAGAATATTATGTTGCCATGAACATGAGTTTTAGAAGTAACAAAGTAATTTTGCTATTTTCAGAAGTAACATAAAAATGTTTTCGTATTGTGATGAAATATGAGCTGTTGATCTCTCAACAGGTAGGAGCAAGGTCCATCGATAGCACTACCTGCGTTTTCATTTTCGCCTTCAAACCATTCAACACGATGAATGTTCCAAGGTCATAGAAGAATATCACTGGTAAGAAACAAAATCAACTCCCTTTAGGGTGATGGACCTTCAACATTTTTTTGTGTTACAAAACTTGGAAGGTTTGACTTGGATTTGTTGGTCACATCCATCTTGACCAATAAAATGGTCCAAGATAATCTGGTGATGAGCCAAACTCACTACCCTGGAGTCTTAATTGTTGGAAGTGAGTTTCAATTATGAGTACTCAGTGATTGGTTGTCTTTTAACTTTTTACCAATGAAATGATCGTATACTTGATATTTTTTTGTATTATCCTATTAGAAATAATGCTTACATTAAATTGTTTTATTGGTTTTGATTAGATTGTTGGTGATTATGATTTATTGATTATGTTGGCAAGTCGTCTTAATTTTGCAAAGGTTTCATCGAGTGGACAAGTTTGATATATGACTATTGGATCTTTAAAAAAATAGTGCATGTTGCTTATGTTTGTCGCATCCTTCTCCTCTCTAATTGGGAATTTCTCTGAATTTTCTATGGATTTCTCTTCTCTGGTTGGTGATGGTCGTATTTCTGGTTCAATTGTGCCTTGAAGCATGGTATTGAAGCAATCTTGAGAAATGTGAAATCAAGTTTTGTAAAAACCCTAAATTTAACATGCAATTAATTATATCACATAAATAATGAATAATCAACCCAAAAATTGTATAATCATCCTAGAAATTTCAGAAACATGAGTAAGACAACTTACCTGTAATGACGATATTCTTTACTTGAGACTCCAAAGTTGCACGCTATCTGAATCCTGTTGGCTGCAACAAGGCTTTGGGGACAACTCTCCACCTAATCATAGGCTCAACTGTATGTAAACTTTCCATAGCTGGCCACCCTCGAGCCCTCAATCAACGTACTACTGCTAGGGTATCCTTTGCCTCACAATACCTTTCTCTCCAAAGAATGGATGAAAGAATTATCCATGAATCTTCCTCAATGTCTATTAAATAGACCAAACAATGGAATAGGAACCACATGCACACATCCATTGTGTCAACATGCAACTTAAGTTTTACTTAATTTAGTGTTCTCATAGTTTAACTTAATTTTTGTTAGCTTTACTTAATTTAGTGTTTCTCTTAGTTTTATTTTATTTTTGTTAACTTTACTATGTTTTTATAGTTTCTTAGTTTAACTCTTTGTTAATTTATTTACTTTTGTTAATTAAATCTTTCTTAAATAGCTCTTAACTTTACTTATTGTTTACTGTTTTACGACTTCAGTTTATTATTTACTATTTTATTTAGAACTCCAGTTATTTTTTAATGTTTTATTTATTATTTTTATTATTCTCTTGACTTATTATTTATTTACTTATTTATTTAATTATATTATATGATTTATATTATTTTATAATTATTATGGGACATTACAAGTTTGTTGAAGCTCTGCATGTAACAGCGGTGCAAATACAACATCCTGAATGTTGGCTTCCTAATTCCTTGTTGAGACAAATTAGTGGTGGCACTAGGAGTGGAGCTATTTGTTGTGAATGATGAAACCTTTATGGATATGTTTATTGCACCTAGTGCTGTGGATTTTCATAGGAATGAACGCCAAGTCACGAATAAGCATCTGAGTATTTTGTAGTATTGCTTGAATGAATTTTGGAATCTTGCTCGTTCACTTTTATTTGGATCGGTATGTCAAATATATCACTATGCATATCACATTCAGTGGTCGTGGCTAGTTTTGTGGACTTCTTTGCATGGCATGAGTCTTATCCTGTGATTCGATCAACAAGGCATGGGTTTATTTGTTTGAACATAATTTCAATTGCCAATGAATAAAAAGAATGATGTTGAAAATATCAAGCATATCATTGGGGTTCACCAGATTCCAGAAGTTTCTCAACAAGGCAACGAGTCACAAATCCTCTTCCTCTAGTCATAACAAATCAATCAAATTCCAATGCTGAGAAATTTTTTAAACCCTCCTTGATAGCCATTGAGGGAACTCGCACACTTTGCACACCAGTTATAGGCTTCTTTCTTTCACTTGAGAATTCACAACAATTAAAGTAAAATTATACTCACCTCAATTGTATTTCATTATCCATTCGATGTACCTTTGCACCTCTTGGTGCAATTGCTAGTGTACTTTCTTCTTAAAGGATAACTATTTTAAAATCAAGAATTTATATAGAACTTAAAATGACACACATAAAAAAAAAAAAAAAATGACCTTCATCAAATTTCCACTTGACACGAAAAATAAATTTGAAATTCCAAACTTGCATGCACCTACCTAAAGTCAAATACAATTTTGGTACCTATTTTTATCACAAAATCAATATCTTGATATTCAATTCAGAATCAAAGGTATTTACAAGTAGCAGGATCTCTAGAGTGCACAACATGGCCAAAAAAACAATGACAATATAAGGAATGATAACTTTATTCTATCCTTAAGACATGAAAGAAGCATTAGTAGCCCCTAAGGGGGAGAATACAACAACTGACCAGACATCAGATTGAATATCATATTAGAATCAGTCTTTGACTTAGCTTAAATACATCAGCACTATTGAAAAACTTCAGTGATACATCAAAAGGTTTCACAATGAGACGAAGATTCTATGAAGTCATCCAAAAAAAGTACAAGGAATCCTGAAAACAACGACAAAAAGCTAAAACAACTGGCATAGACTAGCATGAATCCTTACTCCATCAAGTCATTCTTCTAAATGAAAGGTCCCTGGTTGAAGCAGAAGGACAACGAGTCTGCCCGAAGGTTAAATTCTTTGTTAATGTGAAAGAAGGAAACGTTGAGAAATCCATTGATCAAGTTCTTTATTCTAGATTTCCAATAAGTTGAATTCAAAACCTACAAGTCGGTCTTTCCAGAGAGCCAGTCTATGATGATTTTTTAATCACCACCAACAGATATAACATGAAGGTTTATTAAGGCTACTAAGTGCATGAGACCCCATGCTTCCAATAACTCGCCCTTAGTATTAGTACCCTTGTCGAACCCCAGACTTGCTTTTATTATATGCTCTCTACCTAGCCTGATAATGTATCCACCTGCACATTTATCATTTTTGGTTTCTCCATCAAAGAAGGTGACTAGGTACTAAAAATTGGATCCTAGGAACTTAAATTTTCTCGTGTGATCTTCCTTTACCTCAATAAGATACTCTGGAAAAAATTCTAACACTTTGGAGGAGGCATGAATCATATTGGGCTGCTTGTTTTAAAATATTAGTTTATTCCTTAGGCCCCATATTTTCCAGGCGATAAATATGGAGATAGAGAAGAAAAGAGTTATGGAGCTCTAAATTTTTAATTCCAATGACATGAAGAACATCAAACCATAAATATTTAGCTACTCCACACCTAATAAAGAGATGGTATATGCTTTCTGCTTCCCCGTTGCAAAGCATGCAAATGTTGGATCCATAAAACCCCCTTTTCTGCAAGTTGTCTCAAGTTAAAATTTTATTCTTCAATACTAGCCATAAGAAGGTTTTGAGCTTTGCTGGTAAGTTCCATTTCCAGATGTCACCAAAAGGCTTCCACCTAACAAGAATAACTAGCAATTTCCATATGAGTTGATTTTGTTGTCACCTTTCCAAAAGATTTGTCCCAATTCCAAACAAGCTCATCCATTTCACTGGACAAATTCACACCATTAAATATAGAATTGGTAACAAAGTGGTCCCATTATGGAGCCACATAATTGTGGAGAGATAGCTCAAATGATGAAATCCAATGCCCTCTGGAGTAATCAAAGGGAAAAGAGTTGAATTTTTCTCCTAGAACGAACAAGCCTTTGGAATTAAGGGAGTTAATCAAAGGCTTCTAAAAGAAAAAAATAGTTGTATATTTAATTCTCAAATTAATTTAGGGTTTCTGGGGAAAAAAAAAATCAGTCACGAGGGCTTGGGTTTGGATTGGACACAGTAATAGAGTGGAAACACGATTCAAATTTTATCATGGAAATCTTATCTTATGAACCATTAATCGTCAATTGGCCTTTTACTCAAAATTAGGACCCCCAATCATGGTGCAAATCCTCTTCAATTTGGTTTTGGCTAGGGAGAAAGCTTTCATAATAACTCGTAGTTATTTAGGGAAATTCAAGGCATGCTTAAAAATACCAAGTCTTTTATTTTATTTTTTTCAACCCAAGATCCTCCCATGGATATATTTGGGAAGCAACATTAATGTACCTTTGAATTTTTTTCTAAAACCCTAGGAGTCATGTTTAGGTTTCTAAGGTGAATATGTTTTTACATATGAAAATTTCATTGGGATATTTAATATCTAATATTTCTAAGGCACTTTGGAGGACTAATTATAAATTGAAACTTATAAGTTATCCATTCTTTTCAACTGGGAAAAAATACATGGCCATAAAAAAATCAATTTTCGCCCCTTCTGTTGGGCCAGAATTGTAATCTACAGATAAATTATGCTTCCCTAGATAGGTGTTAGTCTAGAACAACAGGTGAAAGACTATACTACCATTTCTCCTAACTTATAACAGATACACAGAGAGGATTGGAGGCTTACTTGTTCAGTCGCTTCCAAATGGCTCCTTCTGTTGCTTCTGTTGCACCTTCAAATTCAAGCGGTTTGTGAGTTGAATGCTTCTTGCAAGAAAAAACACTGAAACAGTAGGAGATGCAATAATATAGATATCTATTCAAGCTAGTTAGCTAAATTAGTAAAGCATAAACTACATTCATCAACCAAGATCTTACAATATGGAAAATCAAAGTTAACATACATGCATGTAGGCAAAAACAAGAAGTACTCTTTATTGATGATAGAAGGAGAGGTTACAACCTAGTCACTGATTTTAAATGACCTTCCAACAAATTTTCCAAGTCTCATCATAGCATAAATCTCTCCAGCGGTAGCTTCACAAACCAAGCTCTCAATTGAAAATTCTCCAGCATTTCTCTACTCAAATTCTTCCTTTTCAAACACTTAGATATGTGTTCAATTTATAAATGAACTGTAGGTTGTTTTGCAATCAATAGCTTTCCAAAAATAGGCAAGACATATTTCCATCCATGTAGATGTCAAATGGACACCTGGATCCGAAGCTTGACACATGTGAACTCTTCTAGAAGGCACTGGCCAAGTGGAGATTCTGAAACAATGAGAATTTCACTCCTAATGTGACCAACACACCTATGAATGTCGGGAAGTGCTTTGCAGAGCAGCCTTGCATGGGGCTACCTGCATATGCAATGCACTTAGGCCCCTTAGAGCCTGCGTTGGTGAGCTCTCATATGCTATATAATAAGCTTCAAACCATGGAAATTCTTGCTTGATGAAAGTCTTGCTTGATTTGTCTTGTTTCTTGTCTTAGGGCATGTAGCAACTGAAATGATAGGGAATGATAGACCCTTTATCATTGGTTCTAGAGATGATGCCCAATTAACCAGGTCATTGGGAATGGTTCCCAAATTGACCTATAACAATTACCCCCCCTAAAGCATGAGATCCAAATAATAAGAACATTTGATTAAGATGCCTTACACTGTGATGAGCCTGGAAACGAAGCGTATTGGTCACCTGCATCAATCTTACAATACATTTTATCATGATATATCCTCTATTGATCATAATTTTGTTGAGGGCAGGCATTCCCATGTTCGGCACATAAAACAATCTAATAACATGTACATAATTCAGAAAGTCGTCTACATTGGAATCTTGCCCATATGCAGACATGCCTACAGATATAGGCCCATGTTTGGATGAAAATATGTATGTAAGGTCATCGTATATATGATGTGTACAAAAATCCTGAAATGGCAACCCGGATGGATGAAACTAGATCTGGGGTCTTCTTATCTCGTTCACTCGATCATTCGGGTACAAGTCTAGCCATGCGAATATATGATCTGTTGTCGAACATGGAAAGACATCGTTTGATTACCAGCCAATGATGTGAGTTGTTAACAAACGCGAGAGAACCACCATTAATGTTAATGGCCCTCAAGGTACTGCAGTACATTTCGTAAGGCGTGAATAGATGATTTGATGTCGAACGCCAAAAAAAATCTTTCGGTCAAAGGTTCGGAAGCGAGGATCTTGTCGATGCTGTAACAAGCCTCATGGTACTGGAATCTGATGTTTCTAAGTGAACTTCCTAGATTTTTATTTGTCGTCGACAGGAAGTCACCTTATTGCAAAATGGGAGTTATTGATTTCAGAGACAAGGGTATGACTTGATATAGCAATTTTTAGGGATGACGGTCATGAAAATGAAGGTTTATGAGTATTGCAGATCGATGATTTTTTAATCACTGGATGACTTCTCTTGAACATATCGGCTACACTATGATGAGTTGGGAGCATTGACCCAAAACCGAAGTGAAGGTATGATGAACCATAGGTGTGAATGAACCGTCAAGATGATTACCCAACCCAAATAGTCACAGACATGGAGTGAAAGAAGTGCCATGTTCAAGAGCGACTTGCTACCAAAAAGAAACTTTACTTACTTTTCCCAAATTTTCCCCCGTCATTTGTCGACCAGCACCTCTTTATTTTTTAACAAGCTTGAGGAGGATAACATTTTCTTGATCTATAATTCAACCCTTCGGGCGAATAAAGTATCGCTATTTAATAATTTAACGAGTCTAGCGATGAATGAAACTCGATTCTTGCCATGATCGACAAGCCCGTCGTTATTTTATGTTTTAATGAGCTTAACGACAGTGATAGCCCGGTCCTTTTTCATATTTAGAGAGTCTGAAAAAGAGGACGAAAGATAACTCCAAAAGTACTTTTTCGTAAATTTGTCACCCAGATCTGAAAAAGTGTAAAATAATATCTGAGAGAACCTATTTGTTCATGTTTAACCAAGGTATTCATTTTTCATAAATAATCCATCTCAGTCCAGAAAAGGGTTAAACTTATACTGAGTAGATATCAATTAATTTACTTTAACGAGCTCGAAATGACAAGTTCTCGACAATCTTTTCACATTATTGGAGTCTGAAAAGAGCTAAAAGAAGACTCCAAGGGTTCATTTTCGCCATTATTGAAGCTCTAAAAAGAGATAAAAGTGTGCTTCAAACCCTTTTTCATTTTTATCAAAGCTTGAAAAATAAGGAGAAAAAGTATGCTTTGTGGTCAAGTCATTCTTTGAATAAATCTGCACAACTAATATGTTCATCAGTTGTATTTCCTATTCAGAACAACATCAAATGGATTAAAAATACATGTTTCATGATAAAAACATAATAAAACTATAGTCATTGCAATAAATTTAACTTGCAAACAATTAAATGACTATAAAAAGTAGTTTCACTATTCATTTTTACCATTCCATAGTTACCATTTGCATTTTGGAGTTCTGAACCTGATTTTTCCCCCGAACTTCAGTCGTTGATTGCGGTCGTTTCTGTGGACGGATTTTGTCGCCGTTTGATCCAGGTTAGTGCCATGAACCTCCTCTTTCTTTCAGTATTCATTTCATTCCCATTCCTTGCAATTTTTTAGGGTTTTGAGGCCCCTAGGGTAAATTCTGCCCAAAATGAGGGCAACGCACCCTTGAATGTCAAAACCTACGTTGCATAATAGGTACAGTGAAGGGTACTTGCATGTGCAACGCATTGTCTCAGCCCAGGGAGTGCGTTGGGCGCAGTTGAAATTTTTGGTTTTCATGTTGTGTCGAAAATTTTCCTAGTTTTTTGCAATGAATGGAATCGAATGGATCTTATGGTTAATTTTCAGGTTTCCATCGGATTATAACGACGATTACATGGAGGGAAAGAGAACATGAAGAACAAGATATGATTGCCTTGAATGATCTGAGTACTGTAAGAGCATTAAGAGATTGTGGACTACTTAAGTACTTTAAATTGTCGAGAATGAGGCAACAAATAGAACTCTTAGAATTTTTAGTTCGAGCATGGGATCCATCGATAGAGGAATTTCACATAAAAAAATCAAGTGTTGTCCATAACAGTTGAGGATGTGTATTTTCTCACAGGTTTGTCGAGGAGAGGTTTGCCCATTTCTCTCACAAGGTCTACCGTTGGAGGAGAGACATTGAGGGATTATGTTATGCAGTATTGCAATCTAGGGTCAGAACCTAGCAAAGATGGAAAAATAAACATCCGGGATGTCATGGATTTGCCTTTGAGAACCATCCTTTCCACGATCGCTAAACTTGCTGGCACCGTTCAACTCCATGTAGCAAACAGATCGTATATGCAGTATGCGCTAGAGTGTTTAGAACCAACAATCTTCAACTGCTCTGAAGTTGTTCTATCTCAGATAAAGGAACAACTGAATAAAGAAAAGGGAGGAAGGAAGAAAAATTGCAGTTATGGTTCCATCCTTATCTCCTTCACTTTGGAACGGATTCCACTGATGCAGCCACAACATGTAACATTGGAGATATCTAGTCCTAGAGATCCTCGAATGCAGAGATGGGTAGAACTCATGGGTTGGCATGCAGGCCAATCGACCGTTGTGTTCTCGACTACATTCTTTGACTGGTTTCAGCGACAGATCGTCACCATCGATGAGTATGCATATGCAGGCGTCGACTTCCGAGGAGATCCAGATCTAGTATTACCAGAAGGCGCTCAGTGGGGTGCAATGGGTAAGAATGATTCAACCATGTTTTTTGATTTTCCTAAGCTTTATACAATGTTTTTGTGTTTTTTATTTCTTTCCAAGACTAAACTAAATGTTTGATGTAATGCAGATATCGGTCGTGTTCAACCAGTAGAGGAACCAGAGCATGAGGCAGATGCGCCAGCAGAGAGGGCTGTCCGGAGAGCAGTCCTTCAGGATCTTGATATGGCTGAGACTTTAGCTGAGCTTCAGCAGCACATAGAGGGATTAACCTTCAGGATTCCATATTTTTGGCTCGAAGAGTTACGCATGTGACTGCAGCGACACACTATTGGGGTTCCTAACTGTTGGCTGCGTTTGCTCCGTGGGATTGCTAGATCTATAACATGTTACCATGAGCACCACTAGTTTACTTGTGATTTTTTGCATACATTTTGAGGTCAGATGACCAACGTGTCTTGGGCACGAATTTTGTAAAAACCTATAACTATCTATCTATATGTTTTCAGAGTTTTTCCTATGTTTAATGCGCAATCCTATTCAATGATGTGAATGTTTTCTTTACCTATGTCGCAAATGTCTGTCTAAAACTTGATTAGCTAATGAATCAGTTAAAGTGTTCAAATTTCTGGAAATGTGTTGATATTGAATGAAATCAAAATGTCTTTCAAAAAGTTGAACTCTTAAGAACAATCTAAGAAGTGTTGGATTTCTAACAGTATAAATACTAGTAATTTGTAGTACCACAAGTTGTGAGTCTAACCTTATGATTATGCGGTTAATACCAAATGAAATGGAATCAGAGAGAAGTTCTATCAACGCACTATACTCAGCGATATTATTCATCAATCTACCAATACAAATCCCTTGAAAACTCACTAGCTCGTCGTTTTGAACGAAAATGGCCCATGCTGCAAAGGATAGATTTTGTGTACTACGACTAGCACCATCAGCATATCCAACAAATGGTTCCAAAGATTCAGACATCTACCATAAAATTTAAAGAGGATTACTAACGTCAAGAAAACTCTAAAAAAAAATTAAGATAGTGAATGAAAATCAACAGCATATAAACAATATAATACAAAAAATTACTACACTCGTGATTAAGCATAGTAACGTTTCAAATACAACCCATTTCTAGGTTGTGCCAATGGAATTCCATCGTAATCAACTAACTCGTAGGTACCCTTAGCAAGAACTCTTTTGACAATATAGGGGCCATGCCATAATGGTTCAAATTTCCCTGTACCTATAACATCAACTTCTTGATCATAAAGAAGGACCAAGTCGCCCTCTGAGTAGATGCGAGGCTGGACATTTTTGTAGTATTGCGCCTTTATACGTCTCTTATGCGCTTCATTGGCCAATTGGGCTTCACGACGTGTTTCATCTAGATGGATGAGGTTAAGGAGACGTGCTTCTTCTTCTGAAGTGTTAGGTAACAAGTCTATCGCGAGTTTTAATGATGATATTTCACATTGGATTGGTAAGATAGCTTCCAGACCATACACCAATTGAAAAGGGGTAAATCCAGTTGCGTTTCTCACCGAGGTTCGATACACCCACAAGGCAGAGTACAGGATCAAGTGCCAGTTCCTTTTATGGACTCCTATCATTCGTTGAAGCATTCGTTTAAGAATTTTGTTAATAGCCTCAACTTGTCCATTTGATTGTGGATAATAAGGAGTAGAATTATCATGTGACAATCCTAACTTTGTAGTCAATTAAGACATCATATGGTTGCGAAAATTATTCCCATGATCCGTAACTATAGCCTGTGGGACCCCAAACCATGCAATAACGTGGTTAAAGAAAAACAATGCAGTTGTCTATCCTGTGTTGTTGAATGTAGGCATCGCTTTGGCCCATTTGGTAAAATAGTCGACTGCAACAATAATATAACCATGCCCCCTGGACGAAGGAGGGTTACAAGTCATGAAGTCAATACCCCATTTCATAAATGGTCCAGCAGAGACAACAGGATGCATTGGTGCTGGCGGTTTGCAGATTTTACGATCGAAAATCTGGCATGCATGACAACTTCTGACTGCGAGGATACAATGTCGAAAAATAGTAGGCCAAAAGTAACCGGCGTGGAGTATCTTCTGCGCAGTAGCATATCTAGATAAATTTCAACCACAAGCCCCAGCATGGCAATCATTTAACACTTTTTCGGCCTCCTCATGAGTGAGGCACCTCCTTAAAATGGTATCGACACCACGACGATAAAGTGTATCGTTGACGATCAGATAATCTTTGGCTTGGTATCGAATACGTTGTTGATCAGAGCGAGAGGTATTAGGTCGAAAATTTTGGGTTTGGAGATAAATGATGAAATTTCCATACCAGGGATCAGATGATTCGATCAGAAATAGAGACTCGTCTGGAATAGATGGTTCTGACGTAGTTGCAGTACTATCAGAGGGAAGGCCACAGAGAATCTCAGCCAAAACTAAAGACTTATTTGACTTGGATTTGATGAATTCCAAATCAAATTCCTGCAAAATGACAATCCATTTTGAATATTTTGCCCCCCAATAATTGAAGTGATAAGATGTAAGTCATGGGGTTGCAATCTGAAACTATTATTGTTTTTCGAAGCAGGATATAATGGCGAAATCTTTGGACAGCTTGAAAGGCTGCCAAGGCAAGCTTTTCCACGTACAAGTACTTAACTTTCGTATCATTGAGATTACAAGTAAAATAATAGATCGGATCTTCAATTCCATATTGTACTTGGACCAAAACCATAGTGATAGTCGTTTCAGCCGCGACGATATATAGGAAATAATGATTTTGATAATTATGAGGATACATTAATGACGCTTGGACAAGATGGTCCTTGACAGCATCAAAAGAAGCTTGCGCAACTTGATCCCAATGGAAGGGAACTCCTTTTTTCAATAATCGAGTAAATCCTTTAGCCATTTCGGCATAGTTTGGAATGAACCTTCTCAGGAAGTTAGCCTTTTCTTGAAGATTTTGTATCTGAAGTAATTTTGATGGTGCAAGAAAATCAAGAATGATCTGTACCTTCAATGGGTTTATTCGAATTCCTTCTTTTGAGACTACAAATCCGAGCAATCGACAAGAACCAACACAAAACACACATTTGTGTGGATTGAGGCGTATCTTGTAGTGTCGGCAGCGTAAGAAAATGGCTCTCAAATGCATCGGGTGATCAGTCTGTTTTCATGAATTTGTTGGTAAATCATCTAGATATGGTTGAACAATGTGCTTGATGTCATTGAAAACATAATCCATTGCTCTCTGAAAAGTTGCCCCAGCATTCTTTAAACCAAATGGAAGTTTCCTATATGCGAATGTGCCCCAGGGACAGATGAATGTTGTCTTATGTTGGTCTTCTGGGCAGATATTGATTTGATTTTAGCTGGAAAATCCATCCATGAACGAAAATATTCACATCCAACACAATCGTCAATAATCTAGTCAATAAAGGGTGTAGGATAGTTGTCTTTTGGATAAGCCTGACTAACATCCTGATAATCGATGCACACTCTAATGGTACCTTGTTTTTTCATAATAGGAACAATATTGGAAACCCACTCAGTTAGCGGAACGGGGTAAATGAAACCAGCATGCAAAAGTTTTTCAAAATTTTCTTTGATGGCAGCGGCTTTCTTTGGATGAACAGGACGAAGTCGTTGATGCACCGGTTTGACATTAGGATACATATTAATAGTGTGTTCAAATATACTAGTATCTATGCCTAGCATTTCCTCGTAAGACCAAGCAAATACATCATGAAATTCACGAAAAAGAGAGCGATATGAATCTAGTTCTGATGGAGAACAAGATACACCGACATGAATATTTTCTACAACGCCAGGTTTGTTCGAAATATCGATAGAAATTGTTTCTTCGATATTAGATAAATTTCACTCAGATTCAATTGCATTAATCGGAAAAGAATTTGAAAAGGAAGTTTGAATGGATGGGTGATATAGTTCACTAAGATTATTTTCTTCATAATCAGGAAGATGGGAACGATGATGATGATCTTCCCATGGTTCTCCTTCTGACATCATAGCTCCCAAAATATTTTCATTTGTCAAAAATTTTGAGGAAAATGGATCAGATGGAGTACCAAAATCTAATGAACGATCAACCCAAACACTCGGCGACGCTGATTTCGGATTTTCCGCCCAAGCCAAATAGATTGATTGCTATTGTAGCTCAATAGGGCTGGGTGGTAAAACATCATCCAACGTAGAAATATAAGAATCACTCGTACTCTTCCTTAAGCCAGACAAAGTGGAAGAGATCATGTAGCAGGTCTCTATTCTTGCAATTTCTGCCGACATCGTGGGCAGCGGTAATGCAAAGGTTCCCATAAGAGTGGAATCGTTTAAGAGTCCTACACCAATGTTCTGAATTTCTAGTTGGGGTAAGTGAATATACAGAACGCTTCCAGTTACCTGCGAAGCGGAGGCAAAAAAGGATAATTGATTTATGATTGTGATTGTACCTTTATGTGGAAAGGAAATCATTCTAAATTATGTAGAAACAATGGCAGTCATCGCATATACCCATGGTCTTCCGAGTTAAATATTATAGTCAAGGGGTCTATCAACAACCTCAACATCAATACTTACTATTTTTCCCCCTAATTCAACTTGCAGGTTATTAATAATACCACAAGGTTTATATGTTCTTCCATCAAAAGCCTTCAACGTCGCTGATGATTGTGATAATCGCAGCAAGCCAAGTGATTTCCAACAGTTTAGAGACATAATGCACGTAGATGCTCCCTCATCAATAATAGTGAAATTAACAAGGTGATTGAGAACATTTACTTGGATGGAGAATGCCAATTCTGCTGGTAATTGCGCCACATAGCCCATATGATTAAAGATGACAAGATTAGAATTAGTTAGATCAATTCCACCAATGGCCGACAATAAAGCCTGCTTCTGGGAGGGAAAATTTTGTAATACCTCAAGAGCAGACATAGCTGAAGGGGATTGAGCCAAATCTTCAACTATATTATAATTTTGTGTAGCTCTTGCTCGAGGATTATATGTTGATTTATGGATTACTCCCTTCGGTGGCTTAATCATCAATTCAAGAATAACAGGAGGTGGTACCGATTCATTAGATGGATTCGTTGTCGAGGTAGTAAGTTGATCAGTGGCCAGAATACCATAGTCTTTATTCCGCGTCGACACCAAAATATCTTGTGAAGGTTTTGTGGTGGATAACATTTACACTTGGGAACTAAGAGTTGGATCCGTAGCAACCAAATTTGTGTCCAGATTTGGGAATGGGTCTGTCAACACAGCTAATGCATGAGAAGTCTTGATGATTTTTGAGACTTCAAAACAGTGAGGACAATCCTTAACAAAGTGTTCCTCATTAAAGATTATGCATGGATAACAAGGTTTCCGTGGTCCAAGCAGTTGAACAGATGATATTTCCTGTGGGTTAAAAGTTTGTTTTTCTTTTATTTCCCATTTTTCTTACCTCCTGGTTGCTTATCAATTTTGCCTTTGTCAAATAACATGGCATTAATTTCGGAAGTAAGAGCAGGATCAGATGCAGTAGGGTGGTGTGTGCTTGCAGTGTCTATCAAGCCGTCTCTGGCATGAGAGTCCTTTATTTGAGGAGGAACATTGAAATTAGATCGTGGCGCATTTTGGATTTCTTCATAGAGCGTGCCAGACTGAGTGTAAATCAATTCTAAATATTGGGCACGAGCGATAACTTGCTCTTTTGTGACTACGCCACCTTTAGCCACATCCTCAGTTATAGATGGTAATAAGGACTTAATGAACCATTCAACAAGGAGCTGATCAGGAACAAATGTCTTAACCATTCGTCAACGGCGACACCACTCATGAATATGATCGGAAATGTGAGTAGCATTATTCTGTTTGAAGTTGGTCAAAAATACAGTAGCTAAGGCACTGAAATTATCGAAAGAAGCTCTAGGTAATTCAATGTACCATTTAGCAGCCAAACCTATGAGCGTACGCTGGAAAAGACGTAATCAAATAGAATCATCATTTAGGGAATTTGATGAACACTATAAATGATAAGTCATAACATGAGTTGATGTATCTTCTCCAGGGTTTCCATTGAATTTAGGAATATCGAAGGGTAATTTATGAGGTATCACCAGCCACCAAGGAGCATAATTGATAGGATCATTGGTTAACCGGTTTAAATCTGGTAATTCCAAGGTTGCAACAAAAGGCAATTTTCTATTAAGGTCAGGTTGAGCATAGCCAGGGTAAGATGGAATTGCTTGGGCAACAGGTCTCTGAGCACCAGCATATGGAATGTGTTGTTGGTAACCCAGATAGGGGTTGCTTTTCATAGCAAACGCTTTAGAATTTTGCTGACCAAAACCTGGGTATGATACTTGTTGAAATGAAGTTTGAGGGATTTGTGTCTGCGGCTGCCAAGGGTTCTGTCCACCAATGTTATAACCCAAATTAGTGTAAGTTGGATTAGATTGATATGTATAACCAGGTTGTGTTTCTGACATCCCATAAAATGGTACACCAGCTTGTGAATAAATGATCCCTGATACAGGTTGTTGTAGATTAATCAAAGGATTTTGAGTCTGTGGACCCAACATTTGATGATATTGAGTCGAAGAACTTGCCTGATAAGGTTGATGTACAATATTTTGATTCTGTAACAGAGGTATAAATGTATTAACAAGCGGTATTGAAGTGGGTCTAACAAGTTGAACTGGTTGATACGAATGTACAACCGTTTGTGGTTGGATAGGCAGAGTGGGCTGCCATTGACAAACATTCATGTCAACATTAGTTTGACCAAAATGTGGCTGAGTACTGCCATATTGGGTGACCAAAGGTTGCCCCCCAACATAAGGAGGATAATAAGACAAAAAATCATTTTCTTCAAATGCTGGGAGTCCAGTTGATATGGTACTTAAAGGAATTGACCCATAAGGAGTGACTTGATATTTCCCTGATAATGGATGTAATGAATCAAGTCGTTCAGTACTAACTATAGGACTACCAGTTAAAACACCAAATGATGACATTGGTAAAGACCATGGTCTTTAAGATGTACCAGAGAAAGTGCCAGATAATGATTTGTAGCCTGTTGGGACGGAAGGGCCAACATGCAAATATGATTCTGGTGAGGATATGAACATTGATGGAGTAGCGAGGGTAGGAGCTGACGTAATTCGACCAGCAGACCCAACCGAAGATGTTGGTTCAGACATGGTTGTATGACCAAATGTATACTCTCTGAAATCAACAGGAGATTGAATGGAAATGGGATCAACAAAAGCATATGGAAATGATTGAGGAAAAGACTGGTAAAGGTAAAGGTCTCCCCCAAAATGGGTTGGACTTAAAGGTGTATCAGGTTGTGGGATTTCTTTAATCACAATTAAACCAGGAGGAAGAACTTCACCGTCAGGCCCAAAATATATTTCAAACGGTTGACTGTGTGATATGGGAGTTTCAATAGCTACAGAAATTTGTGGGATGACCAAGGTAGGAACAACTTCCGATTGTTCAACTTCAAGATTCAAATGTACTGGCAAAGAAGAGACAGGATCTGGATCAATTTGTGATTGAACAATGTCGGGTCTAGGAGGTATGGTCTCGGGGTTTGAATTGATCGCGACCACGGGTAGCTGTGAAGACTCTGTTTCGACAACAGTGAACGAACCGGGATGTGTGGAAACAATTTGAGCTAGCTTTGGTTTAAAAGATGGTGTTTCGCCAGAGGTACGAATTGTACTTTATTCGGCAGATCGTGATCTCCTTTGCCTACCAGAAGTAACTTCAAGTGGTAAAGGTGGTTTTAAAGCTAATCTACGTGAACGACGGGGGGTAGGATTTTGTTCTTCCACAATTACTGAATTATTTTAACCAAAAAACAAATAAACAAAAAGAGGGTAATGCTAGGCAAAAAGGTTTACCAAGAAACTGTGACTACAGAATACCTCCTGGCGAACCAATAAGTACGGGCAAGTAATCTCATCGAATGCTGTGTTCGGTGTATCACAATTTCAAGGCAGCCAACTCAGTTCACTATGGATGGATAGCACCTAAAACTTGTCCTCCCAAATATACCCGAAGGTACGTGGAGGCCCAAGTCTGTATTAGCACTGTCTGATGCGAAACCACACAGTGAGAGCACCCCTTTATACTTATCGTACTGTAACACCACCCGAGAGTACATGGACGAGCTACGATATACTTATGTACTTGGAGTGAGGTATCACACTCGAAATGTATCGCAGATAAGTTAACGACAACTGCTATGTTTTACGACGTCGAAACCCGTCTCTAGCCTAGACCTTATAAATGTTATCGTTATGGTTCCAATGATTTGTTAAGTAAATTGAGATTTATTTTATGTTGATCTTGCTTAACAATTTGCCTTTCAGGTTCACCACGATGATGTATATGAAATTCCTAAAATGCAAGCTAAGAATGATAAACAAACTTTCACCTTCAGCTTTTTCAATCAAGAACCTAGCTACTAAGGAAAGAGAACAAATAGTTCGTGAGCAAACAAATCAATGAATCACAAACTAAATGCAGATTTCCTAATGTTCCTTTTACAGAAAAAAACACAATCCTACATGAAAATGCAAGTTTTTCTTTTCAGTTTCCTTAATGTTATGAATGCAGAAAAGAAACTAGGTGCACTAGATCAATAATTGAAATGCCTTTTACTTTCGAGAAACGAAGAATACAAAAAACAATTTCTCTTTTGAAGGAAAAACGAGGATTTCAACAACAATTTATCCTATCAAGGAAATGAATATTTTACGACAATTTCCTATTTCTAAATTAAATGATTCTTAATGCGACCATAAAAAATACTTTGAAATCAACTTTTCAATGATAAAGAAAAACTTTTCTAAACAAACATTGAACAAATTTTCAGCCAAAGGAGGAAGAAGTATATAGAGTCACTGGTCAATTAAGCATCAAATTTTTCAGAACATAGCAGCAAACAAAACTGAAGCAAGTTGCAAAGTCAAATTTAAGGGAATTCAGTAACTTTCAGGAGTCAACGCAGTCTCCAAGGGGAGACAGTGCTCTGTAACATAGGCCTGGAAGGGAGACAGTGCTCTGCAAAGCACTGTGTCCATTCTAAGGGTGCATTGGGCGCAGTAGACAAGGAAAAATACCACTGTTTAACTCACTGTATTTGCAAATTAAGCTCTGAAAAAGTATAATATTTGTGTGTAACAGCTACTGGGTGGATAAATAAAGAAAATCAGAGACTAAAACACCTAAAACTAAGAGAAATTTTCCCCAGTGGAGTCACCAGTTTGTTGGGCCAGAATTGTAATCTACGGATAAATTACGCTTCCCTAGACAGGTGTTAGTCTAGAACAACAGGTGAAAGACTATACTACCATTTCTCCTAACTCAGAACAGATACACAGAGAGGATTGGAGGCTTACTTGTTCAGTTTCTTCCAAATGGATTTTTTTTTCGCTTCTGTTGCAGCTTCAGATTCAAGTGGTTTGTGAGCTGAATGCTTCCTACAAGAAAGAACACTGAAACAACAGAAGATGCAATAATATAGATATCTATTCAAGCTAGTTAGCTAAATCAGTAAAGCATAAACTGCATTCATCAACCAAGAGCTTACAATATGGAAAATCAAGTTAACATAGATGCATGTAGGGAAAAAAAAGAAGTACTCTTTATTGATGATAGAAGGAGAGGTTGCAACCTAGTGACTGATTTGAAGCGACCTTCCAGCAAAGTTTCCAAGTCTCATCACAGCATAAATCTCTCTAGCAGTAGCTTCACAAACCAAGCTCTCAATTGAAAATTCTTCAGCATTTCTCTACTCAAATTCTTCCTTTTCAAACACTTAGATCTGTGTTCAATTTATAAATGAACTGTAGGTTGTTTTGCAATCAATAGCTTTCCAAAAATAGGCAAGACATGTTTCCATCCATGTAGATGTCAAATGGACACTTGGATCCGAAGCTTGACACATGTGAACTCTTCTAGAAGTCACTGGCCAAGTGGAGATTCCGGAACAATGATAATTTCACTCCCAATGTGACTGTAATATTCCCAATTAGCAATAGCTAATTGGAAATATTAAATTTTGTCAATTCTTCTTTATATAGTTAGCTTATGAATAAACGTGAGTCAAAGGACCATGACTCACTCTAAAATTAGACGCACATGGTAATTAAGGAGGGCCGAATGGGGCACACAGCAAAAGAGCACTACCATGGTATCATATTACCGTGGTATGGTGGGTTGAGGTGGCCGTAGGATTCGGGAGCGGCCAACGCCGTATAAAAAGGAGCATTTCTTCATTCGGGGATCATGAAAAGTTTATGAATTTGAAATCGGTCATTGTGACTTGAGCACGCTGGCTGTTTAGCTTGTCTGCGAAAGACCGTTGTTTTTACTTATGTCTCTCGATCGAGATCTCGCCCCACCCCTGTGTAATTTCAGGCCGTCGCAAGGTAATCCCGTCAATATCTTTAGGTAGATTATCGGAATCGTATTGGTATGAGTAGTATATGCTGGTTGAATAATGGCCAGAATCCATGGAGGGGGACGCAGTAGGCCGACGGCCGCACAAAAGAGAACACGCCCGAATTGCGGGTTTTATTGAATTCGTAACGAGCATACGACGATGCGGGAATAGCCCTATTCTTTTGGAGTATCTTCCGGATCTGGGAGATCGTATTATTGTAGACTCATGATAGTGGAGTGCAAGAGCGTATCGAGGAAGGCACAAATCCAAGGATTATACCGGGTGGTGATATGGTCATGTTTTCATAGCGGAACGGAAGATTCAGGTTACCTCCGCCTAAGGTGGTAACGGGTAGACCATATGCAGTCATTCCATGCAACATTCTGGGAACAGATCTTGACTTGCCTTATGCAAGATTTAGATGTTGTCCCTTGACCATCGATTGTACTCCTCCATATTTATCAGATTAATAAAATGGCTCAGCGTTCTCTTATTTCTTGAGTATCTGTGCACGATTTATATATATTGTATGACTGCAAATCTATTATTTCTTCCCTTTTTCATCTAGAATTCTATACCACTTGCCATGTTTTCCCACACTCTTAGACAGAGCTTGGAAAGGGCCAGATAGCCTCCAGACCTCATCCTCTTTTCAGAGGTGAGATATCTAGTAAATGTCCTCCCAGTCCATCTCTGGTTAGAGCTTGTTGTGTTTTACAAATATTCTCGAAAAGGAATATTACAATGGAATCAGAGCATAGATCTGGCTCAGCCTATGGAGCTAGTAGTCTATGTCATCAGAAGAAAAACCCTACATATGTCACAGAGGTAGGAAGTACAGAGATATTGAGCGTAGGTTGAATAACACCTACGGAGAAGGAGACTGCGTTCGGGTGGTGGACACAGAACAAGAGGAGCCTACGGTAGAAGTAGAGAGAAGAGAGCCCATGGCAGATGATAGTGATGCGAAACAGTTTGGGGAAGCCCTCCTCAAATCAGTGCAGGACCTGGCAAGACAGATAGAAGCGATGGGACAGAGATTCATGGCTGTAGAGGCTAAGCAGCTTGAAATCCCAAAGGATTTGCATGTTGATGAGGGATCGGACACATCCCACCATTTGTAGGAGAAGGTTGTGGTTCTGTACCAGGCATCACATGGCCCCATTCGTGCCACTATGCCCACTTTTCTGAGTGCAGATACAGGGACAAGAGCACAAGAAGAACCAGACCTTATAAGTGAGTATTTTGCTGAGTACCAGGCAGCTGGGCAAGAGTTTAGGGATGCCATTTTATTTAAAGACTTTGTTTAGATCAAGCGGGACAGCAGACCCCACGACCATCATAAAGGGCACAGACATTACCATGATGGGGATACCCAGCATACAGCAAGCTGATTCCATTTACCTACGTTTGATGGATCATCAAACAGTTCGGCAAAGTCTTGGGTGGAGAAGCTAGATGTATATTTCCAGCTCAACCAGATGGCAGAAACAAAGGCCATCAAGGTGGCCACGCTGCATTTGGAGGGAGAGGCTCAATATTGGTGGTTCCATGGAAGGGTGACGCTTGGGCATTCCTCCGTGACTACCTATTTCGAGTTCACTCAGAGACTGATTGAGAGGTTCAACCGAAAGGAACCAGAGGAGCACTTTGTTGAACTAACAAGGCTCAAACAGACCGGGAATCCTGAAAAGTATATTGCGGATTTCCTAAGGATTTCAGTAATGGTACTAGATCTATCCGCAGCACGGATGATCTATATGCTTGTGGAAGGGTTGACAGAGCCATTTCGAGGACTGGTCAGGTCCACTAGACCAGCCACACTCCAGGATGCCATTGGCAGGACTAGGGATTTGCAGGATGCTTTACCCCGAACCAAGACATCTTACCCCCAAAAACCGGCTTTCCAGCCAAAGGGGAAGGATGTAAGGATTCCACCTCCAAAGGGGAATCAGGGGAGGGTACAGCTCGATGATGATGCCCGGAGGGAGTTGAAGAAGAAGAGGTTGTGATTTACCTGTCAGGAACCATGGGCACCAGGACACAGATGTGTTGTTGGAAAAGCACATTTTATTGAGGTCTTCTCCGAGAGTAGTGGGGAAGAGGACGAGTATGAGGCTGGGGAGGCAGGAGACAATCAGACGAAGCAAGATCATTTTCCACCCCCACCTTCAGGGGCGGGAGGTATAGCCTTTGCACCCACAGGGGGGACCCTTGCAGCATTACGAGGAGTACCCAAGTATCTGACACTACGAGTCCGAGGGACAGTACGTGGGCAGCGAGTTTCAATCCTAGTAGACAGTGGGGCAACCCACAACTTCATCGATGCATAGATGGTTGAGAGGAGAGGCATACCGACAGAGAGTTTCGATGGATTTTTGGTATTGGTCCCAGGGGATCAAACGATGCAATGTGCCAAGTATGTTCCAGAACTAGCTGTAACTATGGGAACCTACACAGTAACCGATCACTTTTTCTAGGTTAACATACCAGACACCAATGTGTTATTGGGTGTACAGTGGTTAATTACTTTGGGAAAAGTCACCACAGATTGGGAGGCCTTGGAGATGGAATGGGATGACAAGAAGACCGAGAAGCATGAGAAGATACGTGGGATGCACACTTACCCTCCTCAGACTGTTTCAGCTCACCGGATGGAGGCAGACTTCCGGAAAGGAGACATAGAGTGGGTAGTTGAGTTGCGGGCACCAGTGGCAGGGGCTACCAGGCAAAAAGTTCATCCAGATATACAGGTCATCCTCGACAAGTATGAGACGGTATTTGGAGAGATACTGCCAGGACAGCCACCAGATCGGGGGTTTGAGCACACTATTGAGTTAGAACAGGGCATCCAGGCCGTTATTACCACACCCTATAGGCACCCAAAGGCCTATCGGGATGAGATTGAGCGGGCCATCCAGGAGTTTTTGTCTCTTGGACATATTCGGCCTAGCACCAACCCTTTTGCTTCTTCGGTGGTGTTGGTGAAGAAAAAGGACGGCACATTGAGAATGTGCATTGATTATAGGGCCTTAAATAAGAAGACCTTGAAGAACAGGTACCCCATACCGTGGGTTGATGAGCTGATGGATGAGCTAAGAGGAACCCAGTTCTTCTCGAAGATCGATTTGAGATCCGGGTACCACCAGGTTCGCATGAGGGAATAGGACATTCCCAAGACCGCCTTCAGGTGCCATTATGGCCACTTTGAATTTTTGGTCATGCCTTTCGGGCTAACTAACGCCCCAACTACTTTCTAGTCATGCATGAACCATATCTTCCACAGTCATCTAAGGAAGTTTGTGTTGCTCTTTTTTGATGATATATTGATATATAGCAGGACTTGGGAGGAGCATCTCCAGCATATAGAGGCAATATTGCATATCTTGGAGGAGCAACAGTTCTATGCTAAGCTCTCCAAGTGTGAGTTTGGGATGACGGAGATGTTGTATTTGGGACACATCATAGGAGTGGACGGAGTGAGGGTCCACGAGGAGAAGATCAGGGCCATCAGAGACTGGCCAGAGCCAAGAAACGTGACGAAGCTTCAAGGATTTATTGGCATCTGCACCTACTATAGGAAGTTCGTCAAGAATTTCTCTCAGCTTGCGGTACCCCTTACAGATCTGACAAAGAAGGGGGCATTTAGTTGGTCGGATACAACACAGTGGGCTTTTGACAGGCTCAAGGAGGTTATGAGCAGCTGTCCGGTGCTTGCATTTCCAGATTTTACGTAGCATTTTTTTTTGGAGTGTGATGCATCAGGAGAAGGGATCGGCACAGTCTTGATGCAAGAAGGCCACCCTATAGCCTTTGAGAGCAGGAAGTTCCTTCCTCATGAGCGGTTGTATCCTATATACGACAAGGAGATGTTGGCCATTATGCATGCATTGGCCAAATTCTGGCAGTACTTAGTAGGCAATAGGTTCCAAGTAAGGACTGATCACAATAGCCTCAGGTTCTTTTTGGAGCAGAGACAGCTACAGGAGAGGCAGCAGAAGTGGATCAGCAAGATCCAGGCTTATGACTTTGACATTGAATATGTCAAAGGGAAGAATAACGTGGTAGCTAATGCACTTTTGCGTAGACCAGCTACGTTGTCTCTGATAAGCTTGGATACAGGTTGGAGGGCTCAACTCTTGGTGGAATACTCTAAGGATAGATTTTCCTGTGAGGTTCTGGATGGTCAGGTGACAGACAACAGATATAGGGTGATAGATGAAATCATCTACTACAGAGATAGGATCTTCTTGACGGAGGGCTCCCAGCTCAAGGATAAGATACTTTAGGCATCTCATGACTCACCATTATCCGGACATCAAGGGTTTAACAAAATCTATCGGGTCATCCAAGAGAGGTTCTCATGGAAAGGCCTCAAGGAGGACGTGCTCCGGCATATCAGGGAGTGCGAAGTTTGCCAGAGAAACAAGGGGGATATGAACCATCCCGCAGGCCTGTTGCAGCCTCTTCCCATTCCGGAGGGAAAATGGGAGAGCATTTCGATGGATTTCATCACAGGGTTTCCCACGGTGCAGGGCAAGGACTGCATATATGTTGTCATTGATTGGCTGACCAAGTACGCGCACTTTTTCACCATATCCACACACTAGACAGTAGCACAAGTGGCAGAGTTGTTCTTTAAGATATTTTCAGGCTGCATGGTCTTCCCAAGACCATCATCAGTGACAGGGATAGTCGCTTTATGGGCGGATTCTGGCAGGAGCTCTTTCAGTTGGTAGGGATGGAGCTGACACCAGGCACTAGCTACCACCCACAGACAGATGGGAAAACTGAAATAGTTAACAAGTGGCTGGAGGGCTACTTGCGTAACTATGTTAGTGGGCAGCAGAAAGCATGGCTGAAGTGGCTACATCTGAGGGAGTATTGTTACAATAACACATATCATATGTCCATCGGTATGACACCATTCTATGCTTTGTATGGGTACCATTCTTTATCTTTTTTTGATATGATGTTGGGTGCTAGCAAGGCATCGAGAGCCAAATATTGGATCCAGGAGAGTCAAGACATTCTCTGCGCTCTCAAAGATAACATGGCTACATCGCAGAACTAGCAGAAGCAGTATTCTGATAAGGGATGGATTGTAAGACAGTTTGAGGTAGGAGACTTGGTCTACCTACGTTTGCAGCCATACCGACAGTCGTCACTGAAACAGAAGGGAGTTGAGAAGCTTAAGCCTCGTTTTTATGGGCCATACCGGGTGATACGCAGATTTGGACAGGTTGTGTATGAGTTGGAGCTGCCCCAAGGCAGCAAGATTCATAATATTTTCCATGTATCATGTTTGAAGAAAGCATTGGGGTAGCAGGTGACCGTAACGAAGGAGCTGCCACCCATAGATGATGAAGGGAATTTGGTTTTACAGCTTGAGGCGATTATTGATGCCAGGGAAAGGAAACTACGAAACAGAACCATCCGAGAGTTCTTGGTGAGGTGGAAGAATTTGCCGGATGAGAATGCAACTTGGGAGAATGAGAAAATATTGCAGCATCCATCATTACAGTTGCTTGGGGACAGGAAACACTCTGCGGGGGGAGACTGTAATATTCCCAATTAGCAATAGCTAATTGGAAATATTAAATTTTGTCAATTCTGCTTTATATAGTTAGCTTATGAATAAACGTGAGTCAAAGGACCATGACTCACTCTAAAATTAGACGCACATGGTAATTAAGGAGGGCCGAATGGGGCACGCAGCAAAAGAGCACTACCATGGTATCATATTACCGTGGTATGGTGGGTTGAGGCGGCCGTAGGATTCGGGAGCGGCCAACGCCGTATAAAAAGAAGCATTTCTTCATTCAGGGATCATGAAAAGTTTATGAATTTGAAATCGGTCATTGCGACTTGATCACGCTGGCTGTTTAGCTTGTCTGCAGTGCTGTTTAGCGCATTGAGTGTCTCTGATCGGAGATCTCGCCCTCAGCCCCAGGGGACTTCGAGTGCCTACTCGGGTGAGGTAATCCCGTCAATATCTTAATAAGATTATCAAACCGCTGTATTGGTGAAGGAGCAGTGTGTTTATTAACGGCACAGCACCGGTGGAGGGGGATCAGTGTATTTAATTGCTGCACAATAGAACACAGCCGAATTGGTGAAGCTTCGATTGAATTCTGGGGGATCGCGGATAGGCGATTAAGTGCAGAAACAGTCGCGTGTCTTTTGGAGAATCTCTGGATCGGCGGGAGATCATATTATTGTAGATTCGTGGATAGTGGAGGCAAGAGCGATCGGAGGAAGGCACAGATCTGCAAGGGATTATGCCTGGCCAGTGACATGGCCGCGTTTCGTTAGCGGGAACGCAGATCTGAGGCACAGCTGGGCCATGCAACGCAGATATGACATGCAGTCATTCCATGCAACGTTCTGGGAACAGATCTTGACTTGCCTTATGCAAGATTTAGATGTTGTCCCTTGACCACCGATTGTACTCCTCTGTATTTATCAGATTAATAAAATGGCTTAGCGTTCTCTTATTTCTTGAGTATCTGTGCACGATTTATATATATTGTATGACTGCAAATCTATTATTTCTTCCCTTTTGCATCTAGAATTCTATACCACTTGCCGTGTTTTCCCACACTCTCAGACAGAGCCTGGAAAGGGCCAGATAGCCTCCAGACCTCATCCTCTTTTCAGAGGTGAGATATCTGGTAAATGCCCTCCCAGTCCATCTCTGGTTAGAGCTTGTTGTGTTTTACAAATATTCCCGAAAAGGAATATTACAGTGACCAACGCACCTGTGAATGTCGGGAAGGGCTTTGCAGAGCAGCCTTGCATGGGGCTACTTGCATATGCAACGCACTTAGGCCCCTTAGAGCCTGCGTTGGTGAGCTCTCATATGCTATATAATAAGCTTCAAACCATGGAAATTCTTGCTTGGTGAAAGTCTTACTTGATTTGTCTTGTTTCTTGTCTTAGGGCATGTAGCAACTGAAATGATAGGGAATGATAGACCCTTGATCATTGGTTCTGGAGATGATGCCCAGTTAACCAGGTCATTTGGAATGGTGCCCAAATTGACCTATAACACCTTCAAAGGTATACTATATTTTTACACATTTTTATAAAGGTATACCAATTTTTTCATATATCACTTATTATATATTAGGATTAAATATTAATTAAGTGTACTGAAAATTAAATGTCGGTTAAAGTTATTTCAAACATATCAAAAAGGAAATACAGAGAAGGAACAACCCACAATGAGGGTAAATAGATCAGGGGGGCACCCATATGGATTCCAAGAAAGACGAAACAATGTTGCCTGGATTGCTACTGAAACTTTTGGGTTGCCTCCAAGAGGACGTAGGGGTCAATCCTACTTGAGAAGAACTAATGGTGGAGGTAGAGGATTTGGTGGACAAGGACTGGGACCAAGTGAGAATCTAGGTCAAGTAGAATGTTGGGAATGTGGAGGTCCACATTATAGAAGGCACTGTATGAGGTATCAAGTAGGAATTAAACAATAGGGACATAAAGCAAAAGGAGGAAGACCACAAAACCCACATTGAATTTATGCCACCATAAACCATCACCATGTCTAGCACCAACCCACAGTCGTGGAGTCCATGTGTATGATAAACAATGTTATCTCCCTGTAATTCCAGCAGATAGGTAAGACCAAAAATGCAGGGAGAACACTTGAACCACTTTGGGATTCTAGGATCTAGCCCTCCTGAATCCGGAGACGGATCTCTCCAATAAAGTGCAAAGATGGATTTATCTTTAAAGCTTTTGGGTAATGATATTAGGCTAGTTATGAAGAACGAGGGTTTTTGTTTGTTTTGGATGGTTGAGCATGATTATTAGTTGAGTGGAAAGTCCTAAATGGAAAGAGTTTCAAAGGTGTGAAGTTGCAAGCAATCAGAACAAGCTTTGGCTAAAAAGATAGATATAATGCTGGTTTTTAGTCCATTGGGCTATGGAGTCATAAGAGGGTTTAATTGAGTAACAACTTCAAGAGTGATCCAAGGGGAAAGTCATCTATATCACAAGATCTTTGAGATTAAATGATGGGATGGAAACAATAAAAGTGTTGGAGGGGTGGAAACAAATAATAATTTCAACTAGGATTTATAGTCTGTCCAAACAAGAAAAATCCTCTTAAGTAACTATTTAAAACCAACCAAGAATAGGGCTCACCATAAATTCCTTGGGCAAGTTCGTATTAAAGCAACTCAATAGAAAAACAATCCAGTAATCCACATAATTACCTTCAGAAAGTATGAAAACACATAAGAGAAACAAAGTGCAACTTAAGATCAGATAAGATACTTTTAAATCTAGTCTTCTTTCAGCATACACTTAGGGAAACTTTCAAAATTGCCTTTGGAGAAAGAAGCTAGAAAACAGGGCACACCATCACTTTTCTAGTCTAACTTTACTAAAAAAATAATTAAAATAACATTCAAGAATGATGTTTGGAGTAAACAGTAGGATGAGGGAACGCTAGCATTCCTAACTGCTCAAACTGTATTGAATCATTCTTAAATACACAATTTAGAGGAAAACATTGAGATAAAGCTTATCAGTCAGAGAAGGGTATTGTAAACAGTAAATCCTAACTCTATGCTTGTTGTTCTTTATCAGAGAATTAATGGACAAAATGGCATACACAAAAGGAAAACAATTACACAGAAAGGAGCACTTCACCAGTGATATAGACCAGGATCCCAAGAAACAGCTTGTTATTGATGTCAAACCAGTTATAGTCTTCAGGTCCAATGTTTCAGTTCAGAAATCATCTTCACTTCTCAGCCTAACTATTCAATCACAAACAGAGCTTCAAGAGCCTTTGAATACTATTTACACATATAAATTTTTGAACACAAGTATATTTCAAAGTTCTGCAACCAATATTGTTTCATCTTCTATAGAAGTATTTATAGAAGATATGAGGAGGTGGGATGGAATAAAATATCTCCAAGGTTCAATTAATACAAATTAATACTTCTCGGCCTTTGAGGGGTTCGATAGAGAAGTTTACAGATATGTCCTCTGTATTACATTAAGAATTAAGCTCGGTGGAGTCTTTTGTTGACTTTAAGCCTCTGTGTCATCTTGTAATAACTCTGCTGATATTTTTTGCAATAAATCCTTTGGCCGAATTAACTGTTGGACTGCATTGAGGCAAATATCTAATGTTCTGATAATAACTCGGCCCCTGCTGAATGCTTTCAGGATACAGGTGGCAATCTGGTAGCTGAGAGGAATCAATTAGCCTCTGATGTGGCAGTGGAGGCATCATCTGTGTAATAGATATTTTTTTATTTTCTTTTAAACATTGTTAATCTGCTTTAATTCTATGTTTAATCGAGTGGATTAGGCTTTTGATTTTCGATCTTAGCCATAATCCATCCAAACTGTGTAAATCAGTTTCAATTCTTCATTTCTGGCTTGATTTGGTCCTCAATACTGATACTCTCTGTTTCTTTTAATCTTCACTGTGTCTTGTTGATGTGCAAGTATACAAAGGGTCCATATGGCATCAATGCTCATGATGCATTGACGAAACGTGAATTTGAACCCTGTAAAATGATTTTTATTTATGCACAAAGGCATGGGGGGTCGTCATCCCCGGCCTTTGGTTTTCCTTTGATATAATGCAAAAACTATTTAAAACCTGCAAAATACATAAAAACGTTGCGTATTTGGTAAAACTGCTTTAGAGGTTGTGATTAAGAGCATGGTCGTTGGATGACAGCATCCAACGGCGGATATTGTGTGTGAAGATTAAAAGGGAAGCAGTTGGAACAAGCAGTGGAAGTTTAAGTCAGAGCCGTTGATCCATGATAGACCAAGGAGATCAACGGTCAAGATTAGTTATGAAAAAATAATGCGAAAGGGTCACATTATAATGAAATGGCGGAAAAATGCAAAGAAAAGGGGTTAAAACCTTAATCAACAATGAAAAAGGCAAGGAGGAAAATTGGGGTTTCGTTGATGATCGTGGGTCGTCGGATGAGATCGGTCCCAAGAGATCAACAGCTGTGATCGCTCTATGAAGTCCCTTGGTGATAGGCAAAGGGCGATAGAACAACGCGAAAATGATCTGGGACCATTGATCTGCAGAGATCAACGGTCAAGGAGGAATGTAATAAAACGCAAAGGAAACAAGGGAAAGCAGTTTCGGAGGAGAAAACCAGCAGTATCGCGTAGCAAAAGGGTAAGAAAGTGATTTTAGCTTTTCGAACGCGATATACGTTCTTAGGCGACATGTGGCATTTCAAAACTGCCTATTTCGCGTGACTCTTGGAGAATTAACAAACGTGCTGAAAGTTACGTGAAATTGCACGTCTACCATCAGATCTGGGGTCTTAGATCTGACGGCTGTGGAAAGAGCGCAATATTGACCAGATGCGCGGCAGATAAGAGGCAGGGTGGTTTTATTATGGGCCGTGGGATCAAAGATTGGATGGCTGAGATCAAATCTGGGGTTGAATGGGAAAGATACATGAGGCGGAGAAAGGGTTAATATGGGTCGTTGATCTGCAGAGATCAACAGCTGAGGTGTGGCCGAAAAACATTATAAAGCGAGGTGTATAAAATTTAACAAAGGTGGGAGGATTGATCTGGACTGTCAGATCTTAGGGCATGAACGGCCCAGATTCAATCGAAGCTTTGCGATCGGCGAGGGGTAAAGGCCAAAAGGTTCTGATGCGATTATCTACAGATCGACGGCGGAGGAAGAATCGAAGGAGTTCACAGTGGAGGAAAGGGCTTTGGGAAGGAGCGATGAGGGCCGTCAGATCTGGATTTGGCTGGGAAAATCAACGGCGAAGAACTCATCGGGAGATCGACAATTGGGGAGGGGGAATAAAATATTCAACGCACCCTTTGAAATCTCCCGATGCGAGATTGCACAATTTGTCTGATCATTTCAAATCAACGGTGGAGATTGTTTCAAATCATGAAACGGCGGAAACCCTTTATAAGATATGAAAACCAAAAATTTAATGAAAAACAAAGGTTTTTGGCTTCAGGGTGGGTTATATATATGAGGCTTGGCGCCCGACTGCAGGGCCTTGGGTTATATGAAAACGAGATAGGGACTGGGGTTAAAACATACAAAGGGCCAATCACATCGGAATGATGATGCGAGACTTTTCAATCTACCCATTTGGAAAAACTCCGATGCGAGATCACGTGAATCGTCAATCGGCAAAAGATCAACGGTTCTTTTCATCAAAAACATGAACTGGCAGGTTTTGATATAAACATAAGAAAAAGTGGGTTTTATGTTTTACAAATGAAAAATCAAATCGGGGATGGTTTATACAATGATTTTAGCGCCTGATTGAGGGCCCAAGGTTATGCAAAGCGACAATGGGGTCGGGGGCTTATATACAAAGGGCTAATTGCATCGGAGGCTTTAACGAAATAAATAGACTTGCGCTGGCCGATTGCTCCGATGCGATAAGCGTCGAAAGGGTTTAGCACTTGGTTCTAGCGCCAGGGCATATGTGGGGAAGTGGTTTAGGTCTTAGCCCAAAGGGGCTTAAGCCTTAATACAAAAATGTGTATTTTTATGATTTTTTCAAGGTTTTTTGATGGATTTGGGGGTTTCGATAAGGTTTAAAAGTGAGTTTTAAACCTTATAAAATGGATTTTATGAAGGGTAAAAAGGGAAAGTATGAAAAATGGAGGAATTTATGAGGAAAAAAGGGAATAAAATGAAGGTTAGTTTTGAGTGGAAGGAGGGGAAAAATGGATTTTTGCAGTAGTTTTTTCTTCATGGAAAACAGCAGAACTTCTGAATTCGAAAGGGAAACAGCAGTGAAGATTAAACAAAGGACATGATGTCTTCATGAGACTTCAAGAATCAACAATTTTTGCAATAAAACTTGTTTCTTGAGGGCTTGAAAAATTATTTAGCCACCTTTTGATATAACAAATTTTATAGGTGGATAACAAACAACATTCCTCTATCTTTGTTAATTGATTCAGGTGCCATTGATAGTCTTATTTATCCTTCAATATTTATTAGATGTGGATTAGTAGCTCATGAGAAAAGTAACTTTAGAATGGTAGAAATGGCATCAGGCTCTCAGCAATCAGTAGGATCACTGGTGTTGAGGAGGTAAATCCCCTCTGCAGACAGAGGTGATCCCTACTAGCCCAGATCGGGTCTAGCAACAATCAAACACGCTACAGTGCAGGTTCCTAATTGTAAATAAACCGACTTGCGAGGAAGGCTTACCTGGAATCCAATGCTGTCATTTGTAGAAGAGGTGGTGCTCCCGTTCCTTTGCCTTGGGAGATCACAATCCCCACGATCTCCGTGATCGGACACCTGCACATACAAGAAAAAACACAAACGCAAGCATAAAATCCATTATATACAACTATATGTCATTCGAAGAGGACATAACTCATGAACATGATCAAGAACAAGAGTGGAACCATAACCAATAGTTGCTTATCATTAATGAGTCAAAAGAAGAATACAACCATATCTTCGACGCCGAATTCTCCTTTGGCAGGTCATCAACAGAACATGTCTCGATAAAGCCTGTCAAGGATGGGACAAGCCTCTCTCTCCGGATGCTTGGCAATAGTCTCCTCGCTTGGATTTTCCCTTAGGGAATCAAGAAGGCTCTTGCAGCATAAGGATATGAAAGCTCTTGGGAACTTGGAGATTCTGGAACTAGCTTGCAATGGAAATGGGCAAGCTTTTATAGATGGAGGAAGGGGAGTTGGGATCCCTATAATTATGGGATTGGCCCTATCATCAAGGAAGCTTCCATGAGAGGTGGCAAACCACTTCCTCTCTATGGAAATCCGTACCCAAACCACCCAACTCAAGATAGATATCAGTCCAGGAATTTGTTAGGATGGAACTTCTGCCTCTTATTTTTTTAAAACACCTCTTAATATGGTTGGCGCGGGTGTGGCTCTATGACAGAGCGCCAATTGGCGCGCCCTCTTTGGAGGATTTTCCCTCTTGGCGCGAGGGCTGAACTATGGAACCGCGCCAATGGAAAAAGAGCTATTTTTAGGGTTTTTTGCAAGGAGATGTCTTCAGGGCAATGAAAGCTCATCTTCAGAGGGATGCAATGAAATTATTTTCAAGTCTTGTCTCTGCTCACAGGTCACGGAATGAGCCCTCCAATGTGCGGGATGGGGATTGCAGGGACGGTGACAAATTGCTGTGTAACAGATGCCCCCTAAAGCATGAGGCCCGAAAGAGAGAGAGAGGGGTGAAATGCTTTACGAGAACATGCCGACTGAAAACACTGCCATCGGAAAACCTGCGGAGCGAAGTACAACTGATGTCTCAGATACATGATATATATGCATGGTATGGGCACAGCCATCCATAACAGAGTATACAATAATCGAGATCCAAGGCATGGACGCAGCCATCCAGTGAGGATCGATAAATAGACTCGGGTATGGTCGTAGCCATCCAATCAGTGAGTCATGTAAATAATCATAATAATCCACAAAATCGCAGCCTGGATTACAACAGACACAATCCAGGGTCTTGCGCTCCATCTCGACCCGAACAGAGTACAAGTTCAAGCATGCGAATATGTGAGCTGAAGTCGAACATGCAAGAACATCATCTGATTACCAGCCAATGATGAAAGCTGTTAACAGACGCGAGAGGTACCACCATTAATGCCAATGGTCCTCAAGGTACTACAGGTACAATCTACGGCATGTGAACAATGAGCTGACGTCGAACACCCACAGAATCACTCGATCGGAGGCCAATGATGAAAACCTCACGTCAAATGCGAAGAACCTGCCATTGAGGCATGCAGGCTCCAAGGTACCAGAAGGGAGTCTCTAGATCAGCTTCCTGGATAATGAGCTGAAGTCGACAGGAAGTGACCTTGATCGAAGGTGGGCCATAGTGTTTCCCACATCATCGACGTGAGACAGAGGAACATAATGTCTTTGTGAATCAGGATCAGATGAGAATCAGAGGAAGGTTGATATTTGCAGAGGTCAACTTCTCTTGAACATATAAACGGCACGACAGTGGACTTGGCAGTATTTGACATCAACGGATCAGAGGTCATGGTGACGAGGCAATGAGTAGATGAGAGGTCAAAAGGGATTACCCAAACCCACGGAGGCAAGTGAAAAACAAGATGAGATGTCCCCAACCCGACACGAATGCAGACAAGTGCCATGTTCAAGAGCGACATACTGCCGACACGACAATGATGCTGGTTCCATTTTTCCCCCACCATTTCGGTGAGTACCTCTTTATTTTTACACAAGCTTGAAGAGGATACCATATGCTTGTCATTTAAGTCCGTCCTTTGGACGAATCCATCCTAGTACATTTAACGAGCCCTAGGAAGGAAGACTCGAATAGCGTCATTATGACTGAATCCAATGTCATCAAGTTTTAACGAGTCTGAAAAAGGAAGAACTCAGCGTCTTTTCATGTTTAGAGAGTTTGAAAAGACAGCGGAAAAGTAAACTCCAAAGGTCCCTTTTCGTAAATAGTTCCTCAGATCCGAAAAGGTAGAAAACTTTGTCTGAGAAAACCTCCTAGTCGCAATAGGCTAGGGTATTCCTTTTTCGTAAATAATCTATCCCAGCCCGAAAAAGGGGTAAACTTATACTGGGTAGATGTCGTTTCGTGGCCACTCTAACGAGATCGAAACGACAAGGGCCTCGACAATCTTTTCATGTTTAGAGAGTTAGAAAAGAGCTAAAAGATGACTCCTCCTGGAGGAACGAGTGGTATAAAGGGTAGCTACTGGTTTCGGTGATGGTGGAACTACTCAGAACGAATAAAGGTCAAGAGGTTGGCTAACAAGACCACTCATCGCAGCGGTTCCTCAGGAACGGGTAAAACAACCAAGTGAAGGCATATGATCGGCCAAGCAGACAGTGACGATGGAGTGAGAAAACCAAGGCTCATCTAGCAAAATAGGCTGATAAAATGGCAATCACAAGAGGTAAAATAGGCATGGTTTCATTTTTACAAAAGCTTGAAATCAAGAAACTTTGCTTTGAAGTTGGTTTCATTTTTACACAAGCTTGAAACAAAGATAAACTATGCTTGAAACCGGTTTCATTTTTACACAAGCTTGAAACGGAAACAAACTATGCTTGAAAAGTAAGCATGCCCCCAGCATGGTGACTCAATTGAGGTACATGCCCCCCAAGCTTCAGTCCATATGAAAAGCAAATGGAGTGAAGGTTAAAATTACGAGATCAAGAGAAAGAGTCGACGGGGATTTTACGAGATCTTATCAAAGACTCGAATTGAACGGGAACGTGTTTCATTGTTTTAACGAGGTTGACACATTAAAAGAACTATCCTCGTGACACCCTTGTTTCATGGTTTAAGGAGCTTGGCACAAGACAAGAACTCGTCTCCCGACTCAAATTTGTTTCATTTTTTAAGGAGCTTGACACAAGAAAACGAACTCTGCTCCGACCAGCTTGTTTCATTTTTTAAGGAGCTTGACACAAGAAAACGAACTCTGCTTCAGACAACCTTGTTTCATTTTTTAGGGAGCTTGACACAAGAAAATAACCATGCTCCGAGAACCTGGTTTCATTTTTTAAGGAGCTTGACACCAGAAAGGAACCATGCTCCGACCAGCTTGTTTCATTTTTTAAGGAGCTTGACACAATAAAACGAACTCTGCTTCGGACAACCTTGTTTCATTTTTTAGGGAGCTTGACACAGGAAAAGAGCCATGCTCCAACAGACCTTGTTTCATTTTTTAAGGAGCTTGAAACAAGACAAGGAACTGTGCTCCGACAGACCTTGTTTCATTTTTTAAGGAGCTTGAAACAAGACAAGGAACTGTGCTCCGAACGACCTCATCATAATGAACAAGAAGTCATTTCTTCCAAGAGTTCCACTCCCGATGGAAGGAAAGCATCCTGGAAGTTAGGACCCAATGCCCCCAGCACCTGATGCACAATGGCACTATCACTGGGTACAGGTACGAGGTAGGTAGCCACATAGTTGACCTGCGGTGGGGCAGATACAATAGGTGGATAAAAACCAGGAAGGGATGATGGCGGGCCAGCTGCCACATCAGGACCAAAGAACGAAAGCTGATCAATGGTCACGATCCGTCCTTCATGTGGAAAACATACCACACGAAAAAGGGAGGAGACAAGAGCTCCCATGGCATAGGTGTAATCGCGCCCCAAAAGTAGATTGAAATCCAAGGGGCCTGGAACAACCATCATGTCCATATGGACGGTTTTACCTCCCAAAGTAACAAGTAACCTTGGAAGGATCCCTAAGGGTTGACTCGTTCTTCTGTTAAATGCCAACAGATTCTGTGTAACAGGCGCAAGCAGCGGCGAACTAAAAGCTTGCCAGGTAGTTGAGGAGAGAACACTAACAGATGCACCTTCGTCTATAATGGTGCTGGGTACAACCAGACCAAAAGCCTGTACTTTTATCTTGAAAGGCACATAGGACGGAAGGCGATATCCTGCAAATAAATTCCAATCAAAGGAAGCGACCAAACTACTCGGAGGGGCTACCATCGAACCAAGATGGTCTTCCCCTGGTGTGACGGAAGAAGGAGCATCCTCCACGACCTCCATCTCGAAGGTGGGAGGGGTATCCTCCGAGACCTCCATCACAGGAGGCAGAGGAGCAGCTTCTTGAGATATAGGGACAGGAGAATCTTTCTCCAAATCTGAGGAATCTGAAGAAACAAGAAGAACCTGAGGGGGATGAGATCCACTCTCAACGGAAAATACCTGGTGCACCGTAGATGAGGCCAGTTCAACCGATCCCACGACCAATGGTTGCTCGGGAACAGATTCCTGAATGGGAATTTCCAGGGGAGCGGGATTGACCAAGGATGAGTCTTGACCAATCGTAGGATCAGCTGGTGGAGGACCCAAAGAAAGCGGTTTATAACCAGCCGGGAGGCATGGTATAGAAACAGTTGAGTTGTCCAGAACTCACTTGGCTTCATCCATATATGGACAAAGGTGAATGGCATGGTACCCTTCACACAACTTACAGGGATTGGTAATCTTACCATACTTCTTAGGAGCCTTACCAGTATCAGTTGAAGACATGCCCCCAACCTGACTTCCAGAAGTCAATGGCAACGGTGGGCGACCGTTGGACCATTCTTCAAGTACCTTGGGAATGCCAGGGCAGTCTCGAAGAAGATGGTCTCCCGTGCACAACATGCAAGGGAACTTGACTTTTCATGGAGGGTTGGGAGGTTTGTCAAGAGGAGACGTTTCGGAAGTAGTAGCTGCAGCCTTAGCCTCTTTATTATCAGACTTCTTCTTCTTTGTCTTTGTCTTATTCTTCTTAGCCACCTGGTTACTTGAATCCAGAGTTTCACCAAGCGAAGTAGAAGATGAGGACGCAGAAACAGGCGAAGAAGGGGAGAGGTCCACCTTGGAATCAACATGATGTTGCTCAGGCGGAGGAACTGATTGAGCAGTAGCCGAGACATTCGAGACCACAGAGGTTGAAAACAACCAAACAGGCAACCCAACAATTAACCCAGGAAGGGACAACGTTGCCATATAAGGAGCACCAACATTCCCAAAAGAGGGAAAATGACTAGGATTCCCGTCGGAGGGGATTCCTTGGTTGGTGAACTCCAGAAAAGTTTCCATCAACAACTCAAAACCGCCCACGGGCTAAAAACCAAGGCACACAATCAAACGGCCAACAAGCAAAATCTAACAGGGTGTGTGATCGCGGGTGATTAATTTTTACCACATTGAAAAATAAGAAACTTCACCGTTTCATGTTTTAAGATTCGAGAAACGGTTGAAAAGGTGACTCTATCTCTTTCAGATTTGACACAAGCATGAAAGGACAAGCGCTTGGTGATCCTTTCAAATTTAGGGAGTCAGATAGGATCAAAATGACTACTCAGGAATACTAGGCAAAGGGTGTACCAAATAACCGTGAACTGCAATATACACCTTGGTTTCAAAATGAAAAAGAAATCAACCAAGGACTTTTCGTACATGCAGGCAATCTCCCCGAATGCTGTGTCCGGTGTATCACGGGTATAGGGCGGCAGACTCGGCTTCCTATGGATAAAGGATAGAAACCTAGTGGGGTCTCCCTTTATATACGCGACGGTACGGGGAGCACAAGTCCGTACTAGCATTGTCTAAAGCCAAGAGGTGAACGACAACTACTAGGTTTTAAGACGCCAGAACACGTCTCTAGCCTAGACCTCTAAATGTGTTTCGTTAGATTTCAATGTTGCCTTAGTGTAAATTGAGTAGATTTTAAAGTTGATCTTCAATTACGTTTCATTTTTCAGGCCCTAACGAATGTGATGTCTCAAAAATCACCTAAATGCAAAACTACATGCCACAGTATGTCATTTCGTTCGATGAAAGCTAGCTACAGAAGAGTTAAGAGCTTTTTACACAAACAAAATGATCGGAAGACAATCGATGATATCTCTAATGCAACTAATGAAATCAAAAACTTTTCTTCCAAATTCACTAATTACTAGTAAAATCGAAAAGATTTCAATTTGCACTAATCAACCAAAAGAAAAAGAGATTTTTTTTTTATTTTCAATGTTTGATAGTTAGATGCACTAAACAAACCGAAAACAAATGAGAAGCAATCTGAGAAATGATAATAGGAGAGCAACAACAAGAAAATTTCACTCAATGGCACAAACAATCAGATCTCAAATCGACCAAAAGTCTCTCAAAACCAAGAAAAGTCCCAAAGACACCAATGAGCCGTAATCTAGGCCCAAAATGAAGCAAAGCGAAATTCGAATGAAAACGAAATCAGTCACTCAAAAAACGCAATAAAATGATAGACAACTGTCAAACGAATGCAAGGAAGCAATCCCAAATTCGACTGAACGAACGAAAACCAAAAACTCCCAAGGGAGGCTCGACTCACAAAGGCACCTAGATGCCCTAGGGCTCGTATGCAAAATCGAAAGAAATAGGCAAACAACCAAAGGATGGAGGTTACAACCAGTCAAACTAGGCTCCAGTGCACTCAAAAAGCCGAAAAAACAAGATCAAAATGACAAGTCAGCCTCAGAAAGCATCAAAAACACAGCAAACCCTAATAGCTCACAGGATCGGCGCGACTGTGAGCTTGAAATTAGCGCCAGAAACGCAATGGCACGAGTGATACACAGGCAACCTGCGCCAATGGGAGCGATTGTCACACTGAAAAGCACGCCAGCCGAGTTTACTATGGAAAAATGAAAAACAAGCAATCTCAGACACAGACAAGTGATGACAAGGCTAAAACAAAGCTAAACAAGCAGGAAAATCCAACCCAAAGAGCTGACCAAGCAAGCAAGGCCAAGAATTTGACCGAAAAGAGAAGGCAAAATTCCAAGTTGTTCAGTCCGTAAACCAAACTGGAGATTGACTGAAGCAGCGTTGATCTACTCCGCTAATGCAGAGAAAAAGCATTTCGAAGGCTATCTGGCTGTGCTTCAGGCTCCGTCTATAGTTTACAAATCAAACAACAAGCTGAGTCCCCAACAGAGTCGCCAAATTGTTGAGGAGGTAAATCCCCTCTGCGGACAGAGGTGATCCCTACTAGCCTAGATCGGGTCTAGAAACAATCAAACACGCTACAGTGCAGGTTCCTAATTGTAAATAAACTGACTTGCGAGGAAGGCTTACCTAGAATCCAATGCTGTCGTTTGTAGAATAGGTGGTGCTCCCGTTCCTTTGCCCTGGCAGATCACAATCCTCACGATCTCTGTGATCGGACACCTGCACATACAAGAAACAACACAAACGCAAGCATAAAATCCAGTATATACAACTATATGTCATTCGAAGAGGACATAACTCATGAACATGATCAAGAACAAGAGTGGAACCATAACCAATAGTCGCTTATCATTAATGAGTCAAAAGAAGAATACAACCATAGCTTCGACGCCGAATTCTTTTTTGGCGGGTCGTCAGCAGAACATGTCTCGATAAAGTCTGTCAAGGATGGGACAAGCCTCTCTCTCCGGATGCTTGGCAATAGTCTCCTCGCTTGGATTTGGCCTTAGGGAATCAAGAAGGCTCTTGCAACATAAGGATATGAAAGCTCATGGGAACTTGGAGATTCTGGAAGTAGCTTGCAATGGAAATGGGCAAGCTTTTATAGATGGAGGAAGGGGAGTTGGGATCCCTATAATTATGGGATTGGCCCTATCATCAAGGAAGCTTCCATGAGAGGTGGGAAACCACTTCCTCTCTATGGAAATCCGTAGCCAAACCTCCCAACTCAAGATAGATATCAGTCTAGGAATTTGTTAGGACGAAAATTCTGCCTTTTATTTTTAAAAAACACCTCTTAATATGGTTGGTGCGGGTGCGGCTCTATGACGGAGCGCCAATTGGCGCGCCCTCTTTGGAGGATTTTCCCCCTTGGCGCGAGGGCTGAACTGTGGAACCGCGCCAATGGAAAAGAGCTATTTTTAGGGTTTTTTGCAGGGAGATGTCTTCAGGGCAATGAAAGCTCATCTTCAGAGGGATGAAATGAAAGGACAAGTCTTGTCTCTCTCGTCACAAAGTCATTTAACGAGCCAATCAAAGTAGATGGGGAATGGCAGGGACGGTGACAA
Source organism: Pinus albicaulis (assembly GCA_034641835.2). Taxonomy (NCBI): domain Eukaryota; kingdom Viridiplantae; phylum Streptophyta; class Pinopsida; order Pinales; family Pinaceae; genus Pinus; species Pinus albicaulis. The sequence goes on along the minus strand of MU968498.1, from coordinate 939 downwards.
ATTGTTGTGTAACAACTGGTAAGGGATTGCATTGTAAACATTGGGGGGTGCGACATCAAGATGAACCTGTATAGCACGACAATGGGGACTCATGACTTAATTGTAGGAATGGATTGGCTTGAATCTCATCAAGCTATAGTGGATTTCTATAATAAGACATTTCTCTTCAAAAATGACCAGGGAGAATCCACAATAATTGAGGGAATTAAACGTGATGTTATGTTGCGCCTCCTATCAACCAAGAAGTTTAATAAGTGTATGAGGAAAGGATGCAATATTTATGTAGTAAATATGGTCTGTGCCGATGGTAAGTCCTCTGATAAGTTGCACCTGCTACTTTTTGAATTTGCAGATGTATTTCCTCCAAAGCTTCCAGGCTTGCCTCCTGTTCAAGAAATTGATTTTTCCATTTCCTTGGAATCGGGAACATAACCCATATCCAAAACACCTTATTGAATGATTGTTCTAGAACTTAATAATTTGAGTATAAAACTTAAAGAACTGCATGATCAAGGATTCATCCGACCTAGTGTATCACTTTGGGGGGCGCTAGTGATCTTTGTGAAGAAAAAATATGGAACTCTTAGGTTATGTGTAAATTAACGAGATCTAAATAAGGCCACCATTAGAAATCGATACCCCATGCCTCACATAGATGACCTCTTTGACCAACTAAAAGGAGCTTCAATATTTTCCAACATAGACTTATGTTGAGATTCAACAAGATGATGAGCTTAGTGAAAAGAGTCGCCTTCATAAAGTGGGCCATGCATGCTATTTTTGGCGCAAAGTCTATTTTTAGACTATGTCTATTTTTAGACATGTCGATCATATTCTATGAGTTGCAGGATGCTATTTGTGGTTGGTTGGTCAAGTTGGAAAAATATATGGACTTCTATTTTTAGACATTTTGGGCGAAGTCTATTTTTAGACTGCCAG
>JAXQQM020073900.1:0-121717 GCA_034641835.2 Pinus albicaulis | reverse complement strand
TTACGCCGATAGGCGTAACCCCCTGTCGGAAGGAGCATGTTTTGTGATTAGGGTAATTAATTTTTTTGATCTGATGGTCAGGATTGGAAGATGCCAGTATATTCTGGTCGTCGCCACTAAATCGATGGATGAAATCTACCCCACTAACTTCCTTGCATATCTAAATCAGGTATTTAAACTGTACTTAAATTAATTTTTTACAAATCTGGATTAAAAATTTACTGTACCATTTGCTCACCGCCACATATCAAATTAAGAAATCCTTCCATCCCATGACCACCACATTGCTCATTACCAGACTGCTTGTCTCTTCGTAGACATGTGGCGATGGAAAGGAATTTAACAGTCGCCACCTATAAAACGTGCGCCAGCCTATAAAACGTGAGCGCGCCACCTATTAAATTAGGGTGAACTGGGAAGATGAATGTGGGCCGAATGGAGGAGTAAGGTTTAATATGATGGGCCACGTGTAGGTGTTATCGGACCTGGGCGAGAGCGGGCAGGTGAGCGGTTTGTTGATTCGTCTAACTCCAAAAAGAATACAACACATGTTGCCGGCTTAGCGGGCGGTATAGTGGAAGGGCTGGTTGCAATTCCGGCCCACCGTGGTGGTGACCACGTTGGTGCACACGTTTAATTGGGAAGAGTGATCGATTGCGGTCAAAAATCTGTTTCGCGAAAATGAAAACGCTATTACAAACGACGTCTGGCAGAGAATAGCGCATATGAAAGAAATTCTAAAGTGCGCGCCCGGGGCTGTGTGTTCGGCATCGGCGTCTCCCATTCCGCAGACAAATTTTGATGGAACTGGTAATGGATCCGCGGGGTCGTGCCTACTGTATTTTAACTGGATTCGCCAAGACTTGAAGCCATGGGCGAAGACTGGAATTACATTGGACATGGTTGAAGCCGCAAAGAATTCGGCGTTTTTCAAGGTTACAATTTTTGATGGAAAATTGTATGTCGAGTTATACAGAAATTCACACCAGAGATTTGTTTACCTTGTGGGGAATTGCGCAGTTACTGAAATATTATCCCAGAATGGTTTTCGACCTAGACTTCATGTTTAATTGTGGTGACACGCCTGTTATTGGTCGTGCCGGACATGACGATCCCGCCAAACCGCCTCCTGTCATGTTTCATTATTGCGTTGGCGAAGATGCATTCGATATTGTTTTTCCAGATTGTTCTTTCTGGGGATGGTAAGTCTCAGATCGATTAGTTCAAGTTTCATTGTTTCAATTTTTAAGGTTTTGAGAAAATATGCACAGAGATGTCACAGGGAAGTTATGAAATTGTCCTTTATCTAAACTGGTTTGGTAGATGTCGAGATGGGATTGCTGCGAATTTAACTGATTTCTTTCATTTCAAATAAAGAGGGGTTGACCCATGACTTTGTACACAAATCGGTTAAGAGGTCCAAGGCTTTTTACAAATCAATTCCACGTAATTTTATCTTCAAATTACCTCTGGTCTCAGACATTTACACTTCAAATTATCTCTGGTTTTGATTTTTTTTTTGTATATTGGGTAGAATATTTTTTATTGTGTATAAACCGACAGGACTTACCTTTTATCATAACGTCAAGGAAAAGGCAAACCTAAAATAAATCGAGGTGTACGCTTGCAACGCAAGCAAGGAATTCATGGATCAGTAAGTTCAACGGTTGGAGAATATAGCGTATATTCGTTTTGGCTACGCGATAGAAAAATATTTTACCTAGCCAGTATTTTCAACATGTTCGTATATACGGCAACCAATTACTATAATTCTACCTGGACTCTTTAAGTCTCAGTGTACTCGAGCCTCTGCACCGTGTTAGATACATACACGTAAATGAAAGTCCGTTTTTGAGTCATAAAGAAGACTCGTAACCTCTGTAATGAGGTCTAAGCATTCACGGCTGTTTCTTATTTAAGCGACAGTGCACATGTCTGATGTCTATGACAATTAACAGAATTTAGCAATCTCTCCGCTGAAATTAAGTATTAATGATTGATTAGTCTCCAGAATCGCGCTTCACGTACTTTTTTTAAGCCGTTTTTGAGTCGAATGGAGACGCATTCCGTGGCCACCTGTGTGGCACTTATTTTTTTAACGGACCGACATGGTACAGAGCCCCTTGAGTTATTGTATGGGTAGATGTAACGACGCACAGTTACTTGTGGGTACTCCACCTTTCACTGACATCATGACTCGGGAATCGCCACTTCCCCGGTTGCATCATTGTCCCAGAGCTGCTGTATTCATGACACGTTGCCATTTTCTAATGGACGATGAAAACCCTACTGTTGCAACAAATGCTTTGCCTTGCAAACTTTTTGTTTTATAGAGTACGATTCAGCGATCGTAGGGTCTAGCAAAATAATCTGCAGTCTATTCGTGCAGCAAACATTATCTTACGTAGGGTAATCCATGCAACTAGGGTACGAAAAGTCCATCGGGCTATGAAAAATCGTAAATTTCATTATATTGTTCTTGGAACAGTGAACCTAAATGACTCATATTAGTATTTCGATCATCAAAGCATCATCATGTTACTAAATTTATAAAGAAAAGTCTTATGATATTTTATATAGAATTTTTTGTTTTTTTAATGATATTTTTATATAAAATTTTCTTTTTTATGCTATTTTTATATAGATTTTTTCATATATTTTTAATTTGTATTTATATATAAATATTAAAAAAAACAAGGGAATTAATTTAATTTTTTATATTTACTTATATTTTATGGTTTAATTTTTATTTTTTTCAAGTGTTTAATAAAAAAAATAGAATTAGATAATAGTTAACATAGTTCTATAAATTAAATCTATCATATATTTCATATAGTCATTTAATTTATATAGCCAAACACTTCATCATATATTTGAGTAGTCAAATTATTATATTTAAATTATTATTATTAATAATTAAAAAAGATATTATTGTAAGTTAAACACACATATATAAGCATGTAACAAGACCATTTAACCAAGACCTGGTCACCGTTTAATCAAGACCCCACAGACCAGATAAATATCAACTTACTACCAAAAATATACTAAAATATTCTAAAATATTTTATAAAGTTTAAATCCTTACCTCCACTTAATAATTATTAATAATTAAATTAAAATTATAGAAGTCTTATTTCAAAATAAATATACCTATCAACATAAATATAAAAAGAAATAAAGCATTAGATTTTGAAGAGTGAAAATCTATTAATATAATATCATGTAAAAATAAACAAAAATGGGTTAACAATAATATGATAATTTCATGGTAGGTAATTTCCACTCTACATACATATAATTTTTGAATAAATGGTTTGTTTAATCAAAAATGATGGTTTGAATGTTTGAGAAGATAAATTAGCCTTTTCCTAGATTATATAGGGTTTTTAAAGCTTTGAACACTAAGGTATTGATGAAAGCATTTGAGATGTTTTTATTATTATTATCATTTAACATATAAGGTGAGGATAAAATCCATTACTGTTTATTATTAAATTATGAAAAGTAAAAATCTATTAATATAATACATATAAAAATAAACAAAAATATGTTAATAATAATATGATAATTTAAAGCATTAAATTTTGAAAAGTGAAAATCTATTATTATAATATCATATAAACATAAACAAAAATGGGTTAACAATAATATGATAATTTCATGGTAGGTAATTGCCACTCTACAAATGTATTATATTCCTATTTATACTTAGATAAGGAGAGATGTAAAATTATCGAGAGATAATTGTTCTCCTTGTCTTTTGAAAAGATAAATCTTAAAAATCAAAGTGACATAGATTTGAAAAAATAAAAAAAATTTATTGAATGAGACGATCAATATGCTCAGAGATTAAAAAAATAAAAAATAAAAAAATAAAAATAAAAAAATAAAAAATAAATAAAAAATAAAAAATTATTGAATGAGACACAATCAATATGCTCAGAGATGCAAATGATGATGCATAACACTACAAAAAATTAATTGACAGAGAGATGCAAATGATGATGCATAACACTACACAAAGTTAATTGACAGAGATATGCAAATGCAAGATGATGCCAATTTCAATATTTGAGATGGAAAAGCATATGCAAGGACACTAACAATAAAATAAGATAGACTAGAAACTAAGAATAACATAAGGTAGCACAAAAGAGATATAAAGATGATGCATTGGGACATAAATATGATGGCATGACCTACAACCCTTGGGTTTATTATTTCTTTTGGTTTATATTATTAATAATCCCTCGGGTTTATTAACAATAATATGATAATTTCATGGTAGGTAATTTCCACTCTACATACATATAATTTTTGAATAAATGGTTTGTTTAATCAAAAATGATGGTTTGAATGTTTGAGAAGATAAATTAGCCTTTTCCTAGATTATATAGGGTTTTTAAAGCTTTGAACACTAAGGTATTGATGAAAGCATTTGAGATGTTTTTTTTATTATTATCATTTAACATATAAGGTGAGGATAAAATCCATTACTGTTTATTATTAAATTATGAAAAGTAAAAATCTATTAATATAATACATATAAAAATAAACAAAAATATGCTAATAATAATATGATAATTTAAAGCATTAAATTTTGAAAAGTGAAAATCTGTTATTATAATATCATATAAACATAAACAAAAATGGGTTAACAATAATATGATAATTTCATGGTAGGTAATTGCCACTCTACATACATATAATTTCATGGTAGGTAATTGCCACTCTACAAATGTATTATATTCCTATTTATACTTAGATAAGGAGAGATAATTGTTCTCCTTGTCTTTTGAAAAGATAAATCTTAAAAATCAAAGTGACATAGATTTGAAAAAATAAAAAAAAATTATTGAATGAGACGATCAATATGCTTAGAGATTAAAAAAATAAAAAATAAAAAAATAAAAATAAAAAAAATAAAAAATAAATAAAAAATAAAAAATTATTGAATGAGACACAATCAATATGCTCAGAGATGCAAATGATGATGCATAACACTACAAAAAATTAATTGACAGAGAGATGCAAATGATGATGCATAACACTACACAAAGTTAATTGACAGAGATATGCAAATGCAAGATGATGCCAATTTCAATATTTGAGATGGAAAAGCATATGCAAGGACACTAACAATAAAATAAGATAGACTAGAAACTAAGAATAACATAAGGTAGCGCAAAAGAGATATAAAGATGATGCATTGGGACATAAATATGATGGCATGACCTACAACCCTTGGGTTTATTATTTCTTTTGGTTTATATTATTAATAATCCCTCGGGTTTATTAATCTCTTGAGTTTAATATAATATAACTTGCAGAATTTAATATAACTTTAGTTTATTAATTCAATCGGTTTATAATATTAACAATCAGTAAGGTTGATTGATCACTTGCGGTTTATCATAATAATAAACATGTGACTTTAAAATTCCTCTATATTTAAAATATTGGGTCGTATTCTTTATTAATCTATTGTCTTTTTAATATTGTTCCCTTCGCCTTATTGGTCCCTTACGTCATAAATATTTTTCCCTTGGGTTCACCAATTGTCTCAATGTTTAAATCAATTCCCTTGGGTTCACCAATTCCTTTGGTTTATAATATTAAACCCTTGGGTTTATTAGTTCTTTTGGTTTATAATATAAATAATCGATCAATGTCATCCATGATCAAATGTCACATTCTGACAAACATTGTCTCAATATGAAAATCACCCATGGCCAATTCCCTTGGGTTCACCAATTCCTTTGGTTTATAATATTAAACCCTTGGGTTTATTAGTTATTTTGGTTTATAATATAAATAATCGATCAATGTCATCCATGGTCAAATGTCACATTCTTACAAACATTGTCTCAATATGAAAATCACCCATGGTCAATTCCCTTGGGTTCACCAATTCCTTTGGTTTATAATTTGTTGGGTAATGGTTTTCCCTTGGGTTCACTAATTCTTTTGGTTTATAATATTAAACCCTTGGGTTTATGTCATCCACGATCAAATGTCACATTCTGACAAACATTGTCTCAATATGAATATCACCCATGGCCAACCATGGTGTCAATATTTAAATCAATTCCCTTGGGTTCACCAATTCGTTTGGTTTATAATATTAAACCCTTGGGGTTATTAGTTCTTTTGGTTTATAATATGAAGAATCGATCAATTTCATCCATGATCAAATGTCGCATTCTGACAAATATTGTCTCAATATGAAAATCACTCATGGCCAACCATGGTCATAGTTGGTCGAACGTCGCATTGTGACAACAATTGTCTCAATGTTTAAATCAATTCCCCTGGGTTCACCAATTCCTTTGGTTTATAATATTAAACCCTTGGGTTTATTAGTTCTTTTGGTTTATAATATGAATAATCGATCAATGTCATCCATGATCAAATGACACATTATGAGAAACATTGTCTCAATATGAAAATCACCCATGGCCAACCATGGTCATATTTGGTCCAACGTCAAATTGGGACAACCATTGTCTCAATGTTTAAATCAATTCCCTTGGGTTCATCAATTCCTTTTGGTTTATAATTTGTTGGGTAATGGTTGTCCCTTGGGTTCACCAATTCCTTTTGGTTTATAATTTGTTGGGTAACGTTTGTCCCTTGGGTTCACCAATTCCTTTGGTTTATAATATTAAAACCTTGGGTTTATTAGTTTTTTTGGTTTATAATATGAATAATCGATCAATGTCATCCATGATCAAATGTCACATTCTTACAAACATTGTATTAATATGAAAATCACCCTTGGCCAACCATGGTCATACTTGGCCCAACGTCGCATTGTGACAACAATTGTCTCAATGTTTAAATCAATTCCATTGGGTTCACCAATTCCTTTGGTTTATAATTTTTTGGGTAATGATTTTCCCTTGGGTTCAAACCATGGTCATATTTGGTCCAACGTTGCATTGTGACAATAATTGTCTCAATGTTTAAATCAATTCCCTTGGGTTCACTAATTCCTTTGGTTTATAATTTTTGGGTAATGATTTTCCGTTGGGTTCACCACTTAGTTTGGCTTATAATATTAAACCCTTGCGTTTATTAGTTTTTTTGGCTTATAATATGAATAATCGATCAATGTCATCCATGATCAAGTGACACATTATGAGAAACATTGTCTCAATATGAAAATCACCCATGGCCAACCATGGTCATAGTTGGTCCAATGTCGCATTGTGACAACGATTTTCTCAATGTTTAAATCAATTCCCTTGTGTTCACCAATTCCTTTTGGTTTATAATTTGTTGGGTAATGGTTGTCCCTTGGGTTCACCAATTCCTTTGGTTTATAATATTAAACACTTGGGTTTATTAGTTTTTTTGGTTTATAATATGAATAATCGATCAATGTCATCCATGATCAAATGTCACATTCTGACAAACCATTGTCTCAATATGAAAATCACCCATGGCCAACCATGGTCATAGTTGGTCGAACGTCGCATTGTGACAACAATTGTCTCAATGTTTAAATCAATTCCCTAGGGTTCACCAATTCCTTTGGTTTATAATTTGTTGGGTAATGGTTTTCCCTTGGGTTCACCAATTCCTTTGGTTTATAATATTAAACCCTTGTGTTTATTAGTTCTTTTGGTTTATAATATGAATAATCGATCAATGTCATCCATGGTCAAATGTCACATTCTGACAAATATTGATTCCTTAGGTTTTTAATATTTATCCCTTGGGTCCACCGACTCCTTTGGTTTATAGTATTAAACCCTTGGGTTTATTAGTTCTTTTGGTTTATAATGTTAATCACTCATTCGGTTGTTTTTTAAATATTGTTTCATATGGTTTATTACTTTCTCTTGAGTTTAATATTATTATTATATTAGTATGTATTATAAATAAATGTTCAAATATTTATTAATATTGATTATTACTAATATTATAATATTATTATTAATATATTATAATATATTAATATTATTATTAATATATAACCATCTATGATATTAATATATAAATAAATATTCAAATATTATATATTATTTTTATATCAATAAATATTATTAATATATATTATATATATTATATATTATTTATTTAGTAATATTAATAATATTATAATATTAGTATTAATCATTATAAATAAATATTCAAATATTTATTAATAATAATTATTAGTAATATTATAATATTATTAATATATATTATTAAAAATATATATTAATAATATTTTAAAATTTTAATATTTATTTAGTAATATTAATAATATTATTAATATATATTATTAATAATATAACCATCTATGATATTAATAATATAACCATCTATGATATTATTAATATTATTTTTATATTAATATATATTATATATATTTCAAGTTAATTTATAGTATGTATATAGTTAATATTTTTAATATATATAAAATATTTTTGTGATTTTAATCATAATTAATATATTAATATTCTTATTAATATATAATATATATATTTCAAGTTAATATAATAAATTTATTATATATAATATTTATTTATTGATATATAAATTAATGTGATGGCTAGTGGATATAGGCCTATCCGCCTATATCAACCACATTGGTAAATATATTTTATATACGCCTATCGGGTATATCAACCACATTAGTTTTTTACTAATATGGTTGTGCTAGTATGTATCATAGTCGGATTTTTAAGGTTTTCCCTGTCAATCAGTTTAGGAATCCTCAATGTCGTGTCAATCAGTTTGGGAATTTAGGTCTCCCCTTAGTTCGCTGTACACCGGAGAAGGTAAGCATTTACACCCTTTTTATACAAACCCAAGTATCTTTACAAACCCAACCCACGATTATCCGAAACCCTAACTTCCTAACAACCTTTTCTGTATAATAAGGATAGTTAAAGTTAGTTGGGTTTCGTCGAATGCTAACCCCTTTTCCGTATATAGCTAGATCCGAGTGCTCTACTGGAGGCAGCAAGACCATTGCGGTAAATGAGAATTGAACTTCTTAACCCCCTAGCGGGTCGAGTCTTATGCTGGTCATACTGTATGCCCAGCTGAAGCAAGAATGATGGAGCCTGCTCGAGGTGGCGCCGAGCTGAAGAGTGTGACATTAACCAGGAGTCTGATTCTTGCGAGGATACATGCCACCGGAATTCTATATTTGTATGGAATTGAATTGTATAGAACTTTCCATCAAATAGGTGCATGAATTCGTTGCGTTTAAAGAGTGAGTACCACACATTCATCCTTAATCGCTATTAATCCATTAGCGTGCTTCATTTGCCTCTCAAACAATTCCACCAGCCTCATACGAATATAAAAACGAAACTGATAATGAAGGGAACACATCTATGCTTCTTTATCATATTTATGATTAATGCTTGGTAACGCTGTGACACATTTATTTTTGAATGGTAATCTTGGTCATGGGTTACATGTGAATTTGTATTGTTAATTGATTCGCTAACTGGATGTGTGTATTGATTTGTATTTATAGTTAATGTCACACTCTTCAGCTCGAGCGTAATCAACGATGTATAATAAGAGGGAAGAAAGCTTCAGAAACATAGCTAGACGGAAAGGTGTGTTTCAGATTTGTGTGCCCGCTTTAGAATTTGCAAATTGCACCGTATAGATTTGTGTATCCCCATAAAAAAAATATATTTCTGAATATGACTGTCCATAGCTAGACGAATAGCCCTGCAATTATTGTCCTTTGCCCACTTATTAAATTAAAGGATAATAATTCACTTGTACCTGATTGTTACAAGGACCGATAGCTTACATATATAGCTTTCAATGGTGTACAAGCTGGGCTGAGCTAGCTAGGCTACCCAACGTTTTGTTTAATGCAACAGTTCAATGAATCTTTTCATATCTTAACAAAGCAAGAACGGTCAAATTATATTTTGATGGAATTTTCTCCACACTCGTGGTGCTCTTTTCAATTACAATAGTGTGTAGTGAACCAACCATGAAGCAATCCGACATGGCATTAACTAAAACCAAAACAGCGAGGCTCCTCTTTTTTAAATCGAAGCCAGCTATCACGTTAGAGATTCTATTAGTTTGTGTATATGAGTCTTGGCGGTGACAGTTAGGCTTCAGTGTAACTACTAGTCGATCAGATTCTAAATATGGTACAGTGACAGTGAAGTTTAATGTTTGAATAGCTTAGGTATTCTAAATATGGTACGATTTCCAACTTGGTAAAACGGAGGTTGTTGCCACTGGAGAACCAGAAACTTTTTCTGGGAAGGTAGCCGCTTAAGTTTATAATATTTGAAAGTTTCAAGTACTTTTAAATCAAAAAACTACTGAGATTTTGATGAACATTTAAAATTGTAAGATAAACATTTTCTCTAATTTATTTAAAAATTAATAATTCTAATGTTAAAAAAAACCCTTGCAACCCTTTTCCTGAAAAGACAAGTCATAATCAAATTTGCACACCAAAAATTTCTGAATCAGGTTTACTTGAAACTTTGTACCAAACTAAACTATAATCTGTTGGTCCCTTCTCCTCTACAACCATTATTAAATAGGAAGCACTCATGGACGCGGAACACCTTTTTCTGTTTAGATTTGACAGATGGACTGGGAACAGGTCTTTATATTTAGATTTGACAGGGGCCTTTTAACAACATTATAAAGATGTTGGTTTATAAGAGTATTTTTTTTTGTTTAGTTTGGGTGGGTTTTACAGTTAGATGAAAGTTGAGATACACTAGGAAGATACTAAGAAATAAGTGTAACTTTTACTCTTGATTTTATCTTTTAATTGTAACTTTTAGTCTTGATTAGATTTCTTTTTTATTAGAATTTGAGAGTAAATGTTTTAACTGTAATTTTTTACTCTTTATTGGATTTCTTTTTATTATAATTTTTGAGAGTAAATTTCTTAATTGTAATTGTTACTCTTAATTAGATTTATTTTTATTAGAATTTGAGAGTAATTTGAGATTTCTTCTTATTCATATATTCCTTGTAGTGCACCTTTTCTCAATCACTTTCACTTCACACTCTACACTAACTTGCATCTCTAGCTTCTTTTCAATTTGTAGATGCTTGTTCATCTTGAGCATGACACTCTTACGTTCTAGATTTGCTCTAACTAAATTATTTTGTTTTTTTTCAAACACCTTTTTGGTCAAATCACGTTGTACAAGTGTTGTGCAAGCTATCTTTCTTCTTCCTTAAATTTCATTGTTATTATTTTAAATTTATAAATTATATCATACTTGTATTGCTTTGCACAATAATATTGTATTAATGCTTTTTTCCTTAATGTATTATTATGTGTTTATCATAATATACATGGATTATCTTTATAAATTGAGAATTTAAGGGTTTGTATACTAACAATATCATTTTAATGTTGTATGTTGCAGAAAAAGCATCAATACCAAGTTGCTTCTCCATCCATTTTTATGTTTTGTAAAGTTGTAATTAAAATAATTTATATTTTTTTGTGTTTAGATGGGCCCATCAAAGAATGTACATGAACACAAACTATCATTAATAAAAGGAGTAGGCTTTTTTTTTTTGTGGAGGTGAATTCAACCCCTCCAAAAACTCTTAGGAAGGTTAAATTGTAACTCTCCTTTGAGTTGGGTTCCTTGTGCTTATGGTTTTCATGATCTTTACTTTATAGTAACTTTTATTTTTTATTTTGATTATATTTTGTATTTCCATTCATATTTTTTTATAAATCTAAATTACATAGAAGATATTATTTAGAGTATTTGAAAATATTTAAATGTTTTTATTATTTATTTTCAAAATTTTATTATATCTTATTGTTTTTTATTATTTATATAGAATAAATATAATTTTGAATGATATTTATTATTATTTATATAATAAATATAATTTTTTGAATGTTATTTATTATTTATATATAATAAATATAATTTTGGTTTTATTATATCTATATCTATATCAATGAATGAATGTATTTGGGTTATAATGTATGTTTTGGATTATGTGTTTTATATGAATGCATACTTTAGGTCTAGATGAATCTATTATTTGATACATTTGTATGTGTTTGGTTTACTTGCATTCTTTGTATGTGTATGGGTGTATTCTTTAGGTGTGTATGAATCTATTCTTTTGGATGTGTATGAATGTATTCTCTATGTTTCTATGAATCATGTATTTTCTACATTTATATGTGTGTCTTGATTAATTTTATTCTTTGTATGTGTATGAAAGTGTTTTTTTAATGTGTGTATGAATCTATTTTTTGATGCATTTGTGTGTGTCTTGTTTAATTCTATTATTTTTTCCATTCGTATGTGTCTTGTTTACTTGTATTCTTTATATGTGTATGAATGTATTCTTTAGGTTTGTATGAATCTATTCTTTGCTACATTTGTATGTGTCCTGTTTAATTGCATTCTTTGTATGTGTATGAATCTATTCTTTGCCACATATATGTGTGTCTTCTTTAATTGTATTATTTGGATGTGTATAAATGTATTTTTTAGGTTTGTATGAATCTATTCTTTGCTAAATTTGTATGTGTCTTGTGTATTTGCATTCTTTGTATGTGTATGGATGTATTCTTTAGGTGTGTATTCATCTATTAGTTACTACATATGTATGTGTGTTCTTTAACTATATTTTTTGGATGTGTATGAATGTATTCCGTATGTGTGTATGAATATATTATTTGCTACATTTGTATGTGTCTTGTTTGATTGTATTCTTTGTATGTGTATGAAAGTATTTTTTATATGTGTATGAATCTATTCTTTGATGCATTTGTATTTTGTATGTGTCTTGTTTAATTGTATTATTTGTAAGTGTATGAATATATTATTTATATGCTTAATTCTTTTTTGGGTTATATTTGTATATGTATTATTATTTGTAGATATACTAGTGTAATTTGTGTGAATATATATTTTTAAATATTTATTTATATGATTATAATATATTATCATTATTTCTAGATATAAATATTAGAATATTAACTTACAAATATATTAGTTTAAATATTAAGTTGTATATACATAGGTTTAAATATTTATGAAATTTTATTATCGTTATTATTTTTTATTATTTTATTATTATTATTTTTTTTACTTTAATTTATTTATTTTTTTAATTAATTTTTTTATTATTTCATTTTTTATTTTTTGATTTTTTTTCTAACAAAATTTAATATATTCATAATATTAATGTATAAATTTAAAATGAAAAATAATATACATGTTACAATAACATAAAAAAAGTACATAATATTAGTCTATAGGTTACAACTCAATTAACCATTGTCATGTAATACAATTTTTAAGCAAACCATTAGACTCAAGATTCAAATCCCTTTAAAACAAGGAAAAGTAACACAATATTTATAATAGCATCAATTTATAATAACAAATTAATTGATTATTTAATTCTAAAATCTATACCATAAATAAATTGAATTATTTTTTTTAATTAATTTTAATACTTCATAATTTTTCTAAAAAAATATTAATCTAAATTTTGTTAACCCATAAACATTGTTTTAAATATAGTAAAGAATATAAATACTTGCTAATTTTAATATCCTACAAATTAACTTACAAAATAAATGTAATTATTAACATTCTAATATTTATACTCAATCTTAATCACATGCAAAAAAAATAATGGTAATTAGTAATTGGAGTCTCGTGAACATGTCACCTTGTGAGTCAATATGTAATATTTGTGGGTTGTGTATGTTTGTGTGCACCCTATGTTTGTTGTGTGCATGGATGCTAGTGATTGTGCCTCATTGGTAATGGATTGTGTGGGTGCGCGCTGCTGGTTAGTCCCATGCCAATGATGGACCGTTTTTGAGGTCATATAAGCTCTCACCTTCATGTGGTTGACCCCTGTTAGTAGAGATTTTACATCTCAAAGCCAAGAGGAGCTTTCTGTATCGTGGTTTTTAGTTTATTTAAAACATAACATTAACATCAATATATTAAAATGATTTTTAATAATATTTAAATAATATTATTATCTTAAAAACATATAAATATATCAACTTAATAAAATTATAACACAATAAAATCAATTAAAATATTCATATATATATATATATATATATATATAAATGATATTTTTTTTTAAAATAACAATAAAATATTTATATATATATTTTGATTTTACAATATTTTTTCCAAATATATCAGCTTATAAAAAATAAACCAATATGATTCTTAATTATTATCATGTTTTATATAAAAAATTATATATATGTTATTATATCAATCATTGGCATTTAACTATTAAATAATAATAATAAAATAAAATTTAATATTCTTATGGTGAATTTTATTAAAATTTAAAATATATAAAATGTAATTGAAAAAATAAATTAAAAAACTATTATTTTCAACTTTGTAAAAAAAAAAATAAAAAAATGAAAGTAAAAAAATAACAACATAAAAATAAATCTATAAAAAATAAAATAAAATAAAATAAAAATATGGTATTTTTTAACCAATTTATGTGAAATATAACTTATTTTAAGAGTGAAATTACATCATGTTAGATCCATTTAACTATATAAATACAACACATCTCTTTTCACTCTAAAAAGAGGTTTCCATCTCAAAATATTTGATTTGATTTGAGGTTTCCATCCGGTTTTAAGATGAAATCTAGGTTGGTTGAAATTTTGTAACATAATGCCTAAATTAAATAAATTAATTAAAAAATATAATATAATGTAAACATTTTAACAAAGCTCAAAAAAAAATTGAAAGTAAAAAATAAAAAATAAAAATAAACTTCTAAAAATAAAATAATAATAAAAATATGATATTGAGAACCAATTCATGTGGAATATTGGGTATTTCAACAAAGTGAAATTAAAGCATCCTAAATCCATTTTAACTTTACAAATACAAAGCATCTCTACAACGACAAAGCATCTAGAGAGATCATACCTCTTTTCACTCTAGAAAAGACTTCTAACCAACCTAGTAGGGTAGAGATGTTGTAACATAATGTTTAAACAAATAAATAAATAAAATAAAAAAATTAAATGAAAATATTAATATATTGTAATGAAAACATTTTAACAAGTCAAAATAAAATAAAAAAATGAAAGTAAAAAATAACAAAATAATAATAAAAATAATAATGAAATTATGGTATTGAGAACCAATTCATGTGGAATAGAGTCTACTTAAAAGGTGAAATTAAACTAGACTATATCCGTTTAACTATGGAACTACAAAGCATCCAAAGATCAAATCTTTTTTTTCACTCTAAAAAAACGTTTCCATTTCAAGGGATTTGATTAGTCTCAAGGCTTATCCATGTAATGTTATAATGAAATCTAAATTGATTATATTATTTTCTTACTTAACTATTTTATTATATATTTTACAATTATAAATATATTAATATAGTTTTAAGAAATTTATAAAAATATATAATTAATAAAAATATAAATATATGCCACTTCAATGAAATAAAAATTAATAATATATTAGTATATTTATATAACCCGTTTAATTATTAGAACATGATCATAATAACATATAATAAAATTAAAAAAATATATAATATTTTTAACTCAAATTTCAAATATAATTAAATCAATCTTTAAAAAAGTATATCATTAAATATTAAAAAAAATCATTTCAAAATCTATTTTAAAAACAAATTTAAATAATAATAATAATATTTTATTTTATTTAAAACACATTATCATAAAACATAACTTTAACATTAAAACATTTCAAAATAAAATAAATTTTTTTGCTATGTAGGAATAGTAATACTATAAAATTGTGACTCAATAAAATTACAATAATAGAAGTAGTAAAATATTATTTTATTAAAATTTAAAATATATAAAATTTATCTTTACAACATATATGAAAATGAGTCATGAGCCACACTCCAAACATCAACCATAAATATTCAAAAAATGCGAAACAAAATTACTCTTTGCAAAAAGCTCAACTTTGAAACTATATAAAATGCAATATATATATATATATTACATTTTATATAGTTTGAGTGTTGATCTATAACTTGATAAGCCAAACCTTTAAGCATAAATAAAGAAGGGGAAATTTACACTACAACTTATTTGTCCATATACGCTTATGAAAATGTGTTAAAGAGTGAGATCTTTGCCCAACTTTATAGTAATCACAATAGGAAAAAGATTAATATGATAAGAAAAATAATCACAACAAAACAGGGTTTAAATTGCATTTCCTACATGAAGAGAAATGTGAAACTATTCTCCACCCATTTTAAAATGTTTTAAATAATATGCCAGATAAAAACATTGGATGGAAAAGAATACCAAGGTGGAACACCTCAAAAGTTTCAATGACATCTATAGGAATATTCTTGTAACATACAGACCAGCCTAATGCCATATTAGGTTTGTGAAGTGTAATTACACATCTCCTTCAAGGATTATTCCAAAGGTGAGGTCACAGCATTATTTATGTCATAACCTTAAATCACATTTATGATAGCACTATCATTTTTTTGGCTCAACAAGAGCTTTCCCATGATACAAATCTCATTTAAAATTAAGATCCTAGCATAATGTCTCTAAACTTTCACCCTTTTAAACGCCCATTTCATCATTTTTTACAACCACCCCGGAAATTACTAGCCATTTATCTACCCCGCATCGGTCCAACTTTGTTGGATTCTTGCTATATCGGAACCTTTCCATATTTGATTTCACAAGTTGTGCATTCTCCAAAAACCCCGAGCATTCCGATATGTCAATACGCTCAATACAATGTTAAATCCATCAAATTTTGATATAAAAAATACTCTAAAATGGCTTATTGAAGATTCAACAAAAACTTTACAACTATAAATACTCACAAAAAAATGTTAAATATATAGGCATGAGGTCATCTCCGCACACCACCTCACAAAATTTTCATCCAATCATAGCTTTCCACATGGAAAAGATGAAATTTTTGACACATGGAATGTTTGACTTGTATATCATGTTATCAAGGTAACGATGATTTCCAAGGTGTTGTCCTCTCGAAATTTTCTTATGTTGACATGTATATATGATATCTTGGAATGCCACATCAATCATGGATAACCATCACCACCTAACACATTGGACAAGAGTAAATATCCTCTTCCATGTGGGAATATTGATGTGTTCGATGTGTCACTCATAATCACAAGGTTGGGATAAAAAAATACTAGATCTAGATGACAGATGTCATACACATGACATACCCGTGTCATAAAATCATGACATCACCCCCTCGGCTCTCATAGTACTTTATACTTTGGTTAGTTTGAGGTTCCAATTTTTTAGTTCCATCACTTTATGCTCCTTGTTAATAGATCAAATGATTCCCATTAACAATTGTTTCGGTGGCTATGTTAAAAGGGGATTTTTTATTTGGATGTGTATGAATGTATTGTCTATTTGTGTATGAATCTATTCTTTGCTACATTTGTATGTGTATGACAAAGTATTTTTTTATGTGTGTATGAATCTATTATTTGATGCATTTGTATGTGTCTTGTTTAATTATATTATTTGTATGTGTATGAATTTATTCTTTATATGTGTTTGATTCTTTCTTTGTTTTATTTTTATATGTATTATTTATTTGTAGATATAATAGTGTAATTTATCTGAATATATTTTTTTAAATATTTACTTATATGATTATAATATATTATCATTATTTCTATATATAAATATTAGAATATTAACTTACAAATATTAGTGTTTAAATATTAGGGTGTAAATATATAAGTTTAAATATTTATGAAATTTTATTATTATTATTATTTTATTTATTTATTATTTTTTTGTTTTTTACTTTAACCATTTTCATGTTATAAAGTTTTTAAGCAAACCCTTAGACTCAAGGTTCAAATCCCTTAAAAAATAAGAAAAAGTAACACAATATTTATAATAGCATCAATTTGTAATAACACATTAATTAATTATTTAATACTAAGATCTATACAACAAATAAATTTAATTAATTTTAATAATTTATATTTTTTTCTCGAAAAAATATTAATCGAAATTTTGTTAATAGATAATCTTTGTTTTAAATATAATAAAGAATATAAATGCTTACTAATTTTAATATCATACCAATTAACTTATAAAATAAATGTAATTATCAACATGCTAGTATTTATACTCAATCTTAATCACATGCAAAAAAATATTGTTAAATGTAATTATCAACATGCTAATATTTATACTCAATCTTAATCACATGCAAAAAAATATTTTTTAACTAGTATCCGTAATATGTGAACATGTCACCTTGTGAGTCAATATGTAATGTTTGTGGGTTGTGTATATGTTTGTGCACCCTATGTTTTTTTGTGTGCATGCATGCTATTGATTATGCCTCATTGGCAATGGATTGTGTGGGTTGACGCGCGTTTTAGTACCATGCCAATGATGAACCCCTTTTTTGGGTCATATAAGCTCTCACCTTCACATGGTTGACCCCGTTAGTAGAGATTTTACAACTCAAAGCCAAGAAAACCATTTTGTATAGTAGTTTTTAGTTTATTTAAAACATAACATTAAATTCACTATATATATATATATATATATATATATATATATATATATATATATATATATATATATATATATATATATATATATATATATATATATATCTATATATAGATTTTACAACATTTTTTTGAAATATATTAATTGTAAAAATAAACCAATATGATTGCTAATTATTATCATGTTTTATATAAAGAAAATATTTGTTATTATATTTATCATTCACATTTAATTATTAAATAATAATAACAATAATAATAATAATTCTTATCTTGATTTTATTAAAATTTAAAATATATAAAATATAATTAAAAAATATAAAAAAAATAAACTAAAAAATATTATTTTCAACTCCGAATTATATATATAGGGTAGAGATGATGTAACGTAATGTGAGTAAATAAAACAAAAATTTAATGAAAAGACTAATATATTGTAATGTAAACAATTTAACACAATGTAAATAAAATAAAAAAATGAAAGTAAAAAAATAACAAAATAAAAATAAACTTATAAAAAAATAAAATAAAAATATGGTATTGGAACCAACTCATGTGTAATATAGCTTATTTTAATGGTGAAATTAAATCATGTTAGATTCATTTGAACTTTAGAAGAAGTTTTCATCTCAAGAGATCTTCCGAGTGCTTGATATATCCGAGCTTTTTAGGATGAAATCTAGATTGGTAGAAATTTTGTAACATAATATCTAAATACAATAAATAAATTAAAAAAATATAATATAATGTACACAGCTTTTAAAAAAGCTCAAAAAAAATTTGAAATTAAAAAATAAAAAAAATAAAAATAATCTTATAAAAAATAAAATGATCCGCTCATTAATCCGCTCATCGGGAATATGGTATTAATAAGCCATTGATACTCCTATGGGACGGAAATAAGCAATGGGAATAATCCCCCAATGAGAATAAGCCATCGAGATACAATATTGCATATGTAGCTAATTGACACAAACTTAAAAGGCTTAAGGCACTCTATGGCCTTCACTCTGGGAGAAAGAATTAAGCTTATCATTAGTATTCAATAGAGAACCTTAAACAATTGTATAGATAAGTTTTCAAAATTTGGTTTTTGAGAACCAATTCATCTAGAATATCATCCTAAATTTATTTTAACTCGTAACTATAAATCATTTAGAGTGATCATATTTCTTTTCGCTCTAGAATATATTTCCAACCAACTTAGTACAATAGAGATGTTGTAACATTGTAACATACACCATTAACTTCACAGGGGAAATGTAAGTAGTTAAATATTTTTTATACAAGTTACTCATCATTAAATAGAATGTTTAACAGTCACAGTTGTAATTTTATAAATAAGGATAGTAAACTCCTTAACCCTTAACAACCTCCATTACAATATATTAACTTAATACTATATGATGTAACCATCCATTCATCCCATTACTCATATAGTCATCACATAATTTCCATTATGAACATCATAACAAGAAAGGAATCAACCTCATCATCTCGGACACAATAATCAATCACATCATTGAACACCAATATACCCCTGAAACCCCTTAGGGTGAAAACTATCAAACGTTCAATTTTATTATTAAACGCTCGTGAAGGTGTTTAGCACATCACTCAATGGCTTATAAAGGAGACCATCCCTTAACCATCGTTTATATAATCTTACAAGGAAATATGTAATTTCTAGCTTAAAGCCATTATAATAAATATGATACCATTTACCCTCTGGTCTTCATATCCTCACATCCGGGTGGCATGGATGTACCTACAATGGACCATCGTACATTGGACCTTCCCGCAAATCTCACTCATCCGCACGAACATTAATCATTTACCTGCCATCATGACAAGCATAATTTTCCTTTGTACATGACAAGCATAATATTCTTTTGTACATGTCACCATCATTCCCTCGCTATGATTCCTTCAACATAAACCGATGTCAATATTCTTAAAGTATTAATCAATGTGTAATCATGACAAACAAGTAAAGTACCTTGTCATTCTCTCTTTATTAACACATACCTCACATGTGCTGGTTATAGGTCATCATAATAACTAATGCTTACGTCTCATAAGCACACATTCTTGCAAGACAATCGCTAAATCTCCCAAGACTTTCTTTAAAATAAACTAATACATCAGCTTAAGATAATCATGCATGTGATTTACATACATTTTAATAAAAAATAGCTAACCCTTAAGCTATTACCTTTAGTGCATGGAATGCAAGTTAATATAACAATTTTTTTCTTCCATGCATGTGAATGCATACCCATTCCAAAAGACTCTCCTTAAAGGAGTGCTTACACAACGAAGCACATAACCTCCTTCACAAGTCTTCCAAAGAAAAATCTCAATGCTAGTGAACATGTAATCATATGTAAATATACGCAATTATGAATATAAATACATGTCTTATTTTCTAGATTAAACTAACAATCATATTCAATGTGGTTTTAATACTACAAGCTATCTTTCTTCATACAAAAATATATATTATGGTTCAATTAAAAGCTAATACATATGTTGCATGTATATGCAAGATCTTCCTCCAAGAGGAATTTAACTTCACGTTGATGATAATATAAAATAATCACTTAGATGAATAAACTCGATTAGTTCCTTTAACCATGAATTTATTAAATAACTTAACTTACTAACATCATGGTAATTTATTCTTGGATTTATTAAATAAATCATGTTTGCAAACACCATGGTAATCCACCCATGGTTTTATGAAACAATTAATCTCCATCATCCCCATGGAGAACTACCCATGGATTTATGAATACTATCCATGGATTTATTAATTCATTAACCTCTACCACTATCATGGTAACTTATTCATGGATTTATTAAATAAATTACTATTTACAACACGGTTAATGAATAGAATATTAATGTGAGAAACTTCTCTTTTCTTCTTCACTATGAAAATAATTCAAAAGTCATCTCTTTAATCTATTCAAGAATAGACTTGTTATCACTTCATAATTTAATGAGTACAAAAAAATATATTTTTAAAATAAGAGCCTTCCTCTTCTATTTTCTTGCTTATGTAAATATTTTATTAAAGAGTTACCCTCTTTGAATCTACTCAAGAAAATATCTTTTAAAAATAAGGTGCATGACTAACCCTTATTTCGGCATAAGAGCTAGATAGACATTTTAAAAATAATTAACAAAGTTAACATGTAACCTTTGCAAACCCTCACAAAGGAATTAACGCAATGGACTTATCTTCTACTCCCAAGATAAATCCATTCTTATGCAAATAGTTAAGAGTAAATTGGTTTATCAAATCCCAATAAACTAATGAGATATCATTTCCTTGATATAGGTAACTTATCTCAAGAAAGATCATTAGTATTCTATATATAATCTTTATTTATATCTTTTAACCGAACTATATAATAAAAAAGAGTAAGCCAAAATCACATTTCTTGGCAATCGACTCTCATTCCAAAGGCATATATTTAAAATATAAAACATGCATCTTCTAATTTTATTGCCTATACAAAATTATATAAGTATTTATATATATAATATTTCCTTTATATCTTTCTTCTCACCAAAATATTATATAATAACAATTAACAAATATTTTAATCACTTACCATACACCCATTTGAGCCACGCTCGAACATAGAAATCTTTAAAAATGCACCGACCGCACAAAAATAAGTGGTCGAAGTGGTCGATAAGCATGTTCGCCGCAAGCAAAGGCTTCACCAAGAAGAGAGTGATGGATGCAACATTCCTTCTTGAAGAAGTGTACCATGGCCACCGAACTCTTCCTCGTCGATTTTTTTTAATATAATAACAATACACAATACCCGAAGACAACAAAGATAAAAAAGAACAATCCAAATAGCACCAACCAAGGGAATAGCACCCCCACAATAGACCACATATAAGTGCAACAACTTTGTCGAATCCAAGTGTAATACATCTTCCTAGTTGGTCCTTTCAAAGAAATAATCACTAGGGTTATCATCAAACATAGTATTTATAGCTTATTCCACAACCTTTAGATGAGATTTTTATTTCTCCCAATAAAGGAAACACCAAATTTTTACCAACATCCTTGAGCCTAGAAATATTTTCTACTATTTAAGCTAAAAAAGAAAGTGGATTAGGATCTAAGATGTACCCAAGAATCCTCGACTACGCTTTTAAATTCATTCTCCTCAAACCAAGAGTGGTTGTATCAAGAAATAACAGGAGGCTTGTTACCATCTTGAACCATACAAAAGACAATGGGGAGGCGATCTAAAAGGCCTCCCAATGAAGCCCACAACTACTTAATAAGTTTTTAATTAAAGAGGTCAATAAAAACCAAAAACATGTCTAGACATTCACATATTACTTAATGATAGTGATATTACTATTATTATGGAAGGAATGATTTCTATCATCATGTGACTCTCAGTCATGACATCAATGTACTAATTATAAACTTAGCATTTTATTTGCATGAACTGAAATTGGGAATATAATGTTATTTATTACTTTTAACATAATGTTATATAACATTAATTAAATTATTAATGTATCTTTTATATTGAGCTATAAAGTACCTCTCTACCCAATTACTAGGTGCAAGGCCCGAAAATTATGAGGTGATAATCCTCCTTCGAAATATTTGAGAGAACAATGTGTGAGAATTTCAAGATAGGGAAATATATATGGGACTTTTTGAAAGGATTTTTTTGTGATCCTATGATTTGGCAGATTGGTAAACCAAATGACAAGGCAACATCATAACTAGTATTTAGAGTCCTAGGACCTAGCCTTCCTAGACTCAGAGAGGGATCTCTCTATTTGTTTGCAAAATATATGAAATCTTTTGCTTTTAAGGGTTGATTTTAGGATAGTTATTAAGTATGGAGTTTTGTTGTTTGTTTTGGTTGGGCATGATGATCAAAACAACATAGGTAGAATGACGAAATCTTTAATTCATTGGGAAATGGAGTCAAATGAAAGTCATGATAAGTTCATAAATGGATTAGGGAGTACCATAGGGAAAATCTAACATGGCCAGTGGATCTTCAAATTTTTTAAGGTAATGAGATGGACATTAATTGTTACAATGAAAAGTAGGGTAAAGGGCAATTAAGAATCCTTTATCATATGTACTTCTCAACAAAGGGACTTAAAAAAATCTCAAAGCATGTAGGGCCAATCAATAGACAGGGCAAACCATAAGTTCTATGATCCATGTAACACCTCCAGTTTAGAAATTTTTTGCTCATATCTTTCCTTCGCTCCTATACATATATATATATATATATATATATATATATATATATATATATATATATCCTTCATAATCCACTACCTTTGTTAAACACATCTACTTTCGAATTTCCCATAAACATTGACCATATATCTTACATTCATATATCTATAGTTAGATAGGTATATCTATGACCCACCTCTTAATTCTGTCGTTGCATCCATATAAATATATATATATTATTGCATATATATATATATATGACCACTATATATCATGCACACCGAACTTCTTTAATAATGAAGTGATTGCATAAATATTTATATGCCGCTATTGGAATTCCTGACTCTTTTATTTCTTGATTTTAACAGGTCCTTTGCTTGTATTTCGATACGGTTGGATGTTAGTACATCCCAAAGGGGTATATGTATAATCATATGTATATTTTGAAGAACGTTAAGTCCCGCCCCTTTTCCAAAGAATATATATTTTATTAAATGTTAAATTCCCATATCCTTAACCCTTATAGAAGTCGAAGATCATAATGTTCATCCTGTATCATTAAACCTTTATAGAAGTCGAAAATCATAATGTTCAGTTGACTCGTTCGATAGGTAAACACCTACTCATATCGCATTCACTGCTCTGTCCGACCCTTAACCTGATGGCTTACCGCGACGACCATACGTATGGGGTAGTGGTCAACCCAAAGGGTGCGGATTTTTTCTGGTTTAATATACATGCCCTGGTTCGTTTTCTTTTTTTTTTTCTAAAACCATATTGAAATTTACTGTGTGCAGGTATGCTACGAGTCCTAGTTACTGTTTCAAATCCTACTGCGTTTCCACGTATGGTTACGATGATATCCATACTTCTTACGGATGATTCAGAATTTCACCTTCCGAACAGGGTGTTTACCGAGTTGCATCGGCCGTCTTCATTTTCATAGCTGTCTAACTGCTCAACCGTAGACGCGTGCTTCCTTACTATCCTCTGACATGTACATGCCGACGCTAATCACTGCAGTCTCAGGATTAGACGGTGGTTTTTATTTTGATACAGCCACGGATCAGTGTGTTGAATGGTTGCACCACCCTGGGATCTGTATTTTTGATAGGATAGAGACAAGCGCCTTGTTCTCCATCGATACTAGGTTGCAGTATATTAGTTGGCGTGTTATCAGATCAAGGATGGGACGGTTCTGTTCATCATTCGTACCACGTCTCGGCCTGAACCCATCTGCCATCAACAGCTGGTCTGAGAGGGGTAAAGGACATTTCGGTAGGGGTGCATTCGCCGGTGATCAGCTGGCCTGGTACCATGACAACTACGTAATTATTTAACCTATCGATTTGGCACTGAGGTAGCTGTGTAACAGGCGCCGAAATTGTCCCTTCGAGATTTTGTCAGAGCGTTCAATCCTGCACCAGATTGCTCCACGTATGGTGGTTGTTTTCAACTTAGGGTTTGTTCGGTTCGTATTAAAAAACCTCTATCTCTGAGGATCTCTTACTATTCGGTTAGAGTTTTTTTTTCTTATTTGCTGGTTTCATTGAACCAACCCTCTCGGCATTCTGTTATAGAGTAAGGTATTTCCCTTACTCTGTACAGGCACGGCGAGTTCGGCTGCGTCTTGTGTTTGTAAGTTTTCCTTTTGTCATGAGTTATATAGTTGCTGCGCGGCTTCCCGGAAGACTCCGGCTCTCAGGTGGCTTACCCGAGCACAAGCGATTCTGGCTTTTATTCACCAGTAGGTACTCCTTATCTCTCGTTAACTATACTCTCACACCCTGATCCTTAAGCTTCTTACTTACTCTCTTACATTCGTTTCGTGGCACCGCAGTGATTATTCTCATTCATGGTTGCATTTTTTTTTCTTTTATAGTTATTCTGTCCATTTAACTATAAACCCACTAATGTATTTTGTCTTCAGCGACCAAGGTGAGCAGAAGGACCCAAAATCTATTATTCAAGGACGCATAGGCACGGCCATTGGGGTCGGGTTTACACGTTCTGTTTCAATCATTCTGGTATTACGCTCTTTTTTCCCCGGATCTAATTCTGGGAGTGATGTTCATGCAGATGGACTTCGTTTATTCTGCCGAACACGGATTCAATTTTTTTTTCTTTAACCCAGCTACTGAAATCGACCGCTCTGTTTTGTTATTATGGATAATAGATCATAACCTATGGAAAACGCAACAGAACTTCGATTTTAACTTTTTTTTTTCTTTTAAGTTCTCCGATAATAACTGTGGTTGCGCCGTAGTGTTATTTCCTTTCTCGAATTGCAAATCGTAACTACTGCAACTATCCTCTGGTTAATAACTATGTTTTTTTTTCATTTATGGTGGCCTATCTGCATATTTTCTCCGTCGTTCTGTATTAACAGTTCATGCGTTGGGGTTTGGATCCGTAACTGGTTTGTCCCAACCGAAGTATGAAATAGCGTCTGAATGGTGGGTACAGAGATTGGAATAGTTTGCTTCTGCGTTTCCCAGGTAGTATATGAGGTTGTTATACCATTGATATAATTGACATTGCAATGGACTCGTGATTTTACGTTTTACTCTCATATTATTATAATTGTCAACACGCTATTTTATAATTGAGTCTTTATACGTTCTGGTTATGCTGGACTTAAACTCTGTGAGGTTACAATTAATTAAAATGTGGTAGTACTACTTATGACAGGATTCATATCTGTGAAACAAGTCGGTTTGCTTGAGTACTTTTGTAATAACAGAGTTATAGGGTTTACGTTTACGTTCTTTTCATTCTTCGCACAGAGTATTGGCTATGGTTATTCGCTACAGCGATAGCGCTTAGCGCTTCTCGTTATGTTTTATTTCACATGTATTAATAGAGTCGACACTAATTTTAATAAGAGGTATAATCTAATAACTTCCAGTTGTTGTGGTTTCATAGATCTAGAAGTGGGTAACCAATACCATTTATGTTTTGAGGCTATAAGTAATGTGACCCTTCTTTACATTTATAATGTTTTTCAACTTATAAAATGTGCACCATGCATACTATAATGCTATAATTTTGTTCGAATTATAAAGTTGCAACATGCATACTATAATGGTATAATGCTGTTCGAATTATACAAAAAAAACAACATGCATGCTATAATGTTTTCCTTCTCGTTGTTCTATCACGATACTTATAATATTATTTCACAGTTTTTCTAGCATAATTAAAATCATAAAATATTTCATTTGTATTTAATTATACAGCTTAATATGTACACCTCTATGGAGACATAAGTAACCGCAGATCTAAACCAACCGGGGTTTAGAGATTCTGGGGTTTCACTCCATTAGTGCCTAGTCTACAACTACACAAAATTTGAAAGGTAAAGGCCTTGAAAGGGATTTTGTAAATGTAGTACTAATATAACCCATATACTTCAAATTTTTGTTATATGTAGTCAATTCATACCATAAAAAAATTAGAATAACAAAAATTTCAAAACATACCACAGTCTGCAATTGACCAACCTCCCAACCTTAGAATCCTCTTTATCTCCCAGGATTCACCCCCGAGCAGAGATCACCTCCTAGCACTGATCCCCCCTCTGATCAGCCTAGGAGCAGCTTACTTAAGCTCACAATTCCCCAAAGCATGTTTCTAATTCTGCGTCCAGAATAGCAGGATGCTTTCTTTCCTGTTTAGCCTAGGCTTCCCTTCTTGGGATTCTTTAAAGCTGCTTTAAGCTTTTCCTCAGCTTTTCCAGCTTTTTACCACCTCTTCCCAACTACTCCTCCTCATTGGGGAAATTTAGATTTCTCCTCAAATCTAAATAAATTTCTTTCAAGGAATTTTTGAAAGATTTTTGGGGATTTATTGTCTTATCCATCCTCATGGATTTGGAAAGTGATCTCTAATACTCTTTTTGGTCAAAATGCACAATCATTTTATTTATTTCCTCAAATAAAATATGCAAATACATTCACACCATACTCATCCCTTGGGGTCCACCCCTTAGGATTTAAGTTCAAATGTTAAACTTTAAAAATTTCAACACACAAATTGGGGGTATTACATAAAAAAAGTCCTTGAACGATGTATTACTATGAGATTGTGTTTAAACAATGAAAAGTTTCATATCATGATGACTAAATGTTTGGTTTTAGGGCACTATATTTCTGTTGGAGGGATTCAAGTTGATCTAGGAAAATTTAAGGTAATCCTTAAGTTACCTACACCCTACACACAACCTCAGGTACATACTTTTCTCAGTTATGCAGGGTACTATCGCAGATTTATAGAACACTTTTCAAAGATAATTGCACCTTTATATACTTTAACATGAAATGTTGAATTTGAATGGTATCACAATTGTGATGTTGCAATTGTAGATCTCAAGAAACTCGGTTCGACAACACCAGTATTAACAGGACCAAACAGGGAGCTACCTTTTCACATATCCTTGCATGCATTAGAAAACACCATAGGAACTATTCTTGGACAATAAGAAGACAAGAAACTTTATGTTATCTACTATATCAGAAAAAAAAAGAAAAAAAAACTCACTCTTGCTGAGTTAAACTGTACAGTAACAAAAAAAGAATTTTTATCTTCTATACTTTCCATCAATAAATTATGGAATTATATAATAGGATATCCATTTTTTCTGTACACTGATCACTCTGTTATTATATATTTAGCTAATAAACCCATTGCTAATGGTCAAGTGACCTGATCGTTATTTTTGTTCCATGAATTCGATATCACCATTAAGGGTCGACCTCGAAAAGTAAACTTTGTGGCAATTTTACTATCTCAGTACCTTAAGTAAATGAATATCATCCAATGGATGATGAATTTCTGGACGAGCATCTATTCTATGTGGCAATGAAAACACGATGGCTCATTGATGTGGAAAATTACTTGGCGGTAGGGAAATTGCCAGCACACTTGTCACCAAAACAAAGGAAGTGATCATAAAGTGCAACGCACGTTTCTCCAGAATCAGTGGTTCTATTTTCCACACCCATTTTGATTTTGAAATCTGAAGGTGCATAAAAGAGGATGAAGTTTATGACAATCTAAGGGCCTGCCATGACGAAACCTGCGAAGGAAACTTTACATATCACCGAATTGGACATAAAGTTCTTCATTTGGGTTATTAGTGACCCACAATACTTAAAAATGAAAAAAGGTATGTTCAATCCTGTGATGGTTGTCAATGGATAGGCCATCTTGACTAAGCTGATGAAATTCCCTTACAACTACAAGTGGTGGTAAAACCATTTGAAAGATGGGCATTGAATTTTGTCGGCCCTTTCAGCCCACCATCAAATCAAAAAGTGTACATATTGGTTTGCACAAATTACATAAATAAATCGATCGAATTAGTAGTTTTCCTAAGAGCCATGGAGGAGGTAGTGATTAATTTCTTGTTCAAACAATTTGTGAGATATGGATTACGAAGGCAAGTAATAATAGATGGAGGGCCACAATTTACAGGTCATAAATTTCACCGACTCTTCAGAACTATCATATTAAGTATAAAGTTAATTCTCCATATCAAGCCCAGGAAAACAAAGAAGTGGAAAGTACTAACAAGGTCTTGCAGGAAATTTTAACCAAAAACGTATCCATAAATCATCAAAATTAGGCAACCAAGTTCCCCAAAGCCCTATCGGCTTATTGGACAACATGGCATAACACTACCGGTCACTCTCCATATCACCTTTTCTTTGGAAGAGAACCAATTTTTCCAATAGAATTTGACATAAAGACTCTCAAGACTACAAGGCAGATGGGATTGGATTTTATAGAAGCACAAACCCAGTGCCTACGACAGATTAATGAGTTAGAAGAAGTATGTCTATTTGTTGTTGAAGAGACTACTATTGTACAAAACAAAGAGATAAATGGCATGATCGACTGATTAAAGATAAATAATTCAAAAAAGTAAAGTCGACGTTGGTATTGATTCTAGGTTCTACGATTTTCGATGGAAATTACACACAAGGTGGCTCGGGCCATATCAAATCAAAGAAGTCCATAATAATGGTACCATAACTCTAATTACTATTAACATATGTGGTACCTATTTTCTAGTAAATGAAAATTAATTACATCTCCACCACCAGCCATTCATGAAGGAGTCCTTCTATCATGAGATAAGTAATGATCTTACTTTCCATGTTATAGTTGACTAGGGTAGCAACCCAATAGCTCCATCTTTATAAAATCTGATTTTATTTATCATTTTGTATATAATATATATATTTTCTTTAGAGTGATGAAGTTATTTTTCTTCCTTTTTTTTTCTTTCCTTTTCCTTTTCTTGATGAGGAAAAGGGGATAAAATAACTTAAGGGTGTTGTTGTTCCCTTGGACATAATACACATTTTACCTATAAAGGAATGTCGCCAAATATATGTTTTTATGTCCTTCAAAGGTTATTATTTAAAAAAGAAGGAAGTCTTTTACACATGATATATCATTATCATCATTTCCTTTTAAAAAAAGTTCTTAATGATTATTGTACATCAACAATTCTCCCATAGATGATAGTAAATTATTTCATCTATCTTGCTCGTCCTGATTTCACTATTCCCCTTCATGGTAATGACTACTTCCATGTGAACATTTAATTTCCATAACTCTATTTGTCGTGGTTGACATTTCCTATTGCAGGGAGGTAAGGCATAGCACGTGCATGATGTGACTAAGCACAATTAACATAAATGACAATTTCTGTCACAAAAAAGCACATTGGACGATGTTACTTTGTCATATTCCCCATTCTATGAGCTCTTTTGCATGTATATAAATGTATTGTAACATTGAAAGGAACATAATAGAAAATAAATAGAAATTTCCCTATTTGTGTTCGAGAAAATATATGTATTCCTTTAATGATCTCTCCATTGTTCATTTTTATGTTTTAAGAATTCATTTGCAGGTAATTTCTTTAAAGGGTTAGAAACTACAATAATGATTACAGAAAATTTTAGACTAAAAGTGCCCATGAAATTTTCATGGAATTCTGATGTCATAATATGTAAACCAATAAAAATCCTTTAAATTTAAAAAGAGGCACATGTAAATAATTTGGAGGGAAAAGAAGAAAAAACTACTTTTTTTAATTGTATTTTTGGCTTATATCCTTACAAGGTTACTAAAACTTAAAATGTAGACACTCATTGGATTCAAAATTAAATTCCACATCCAACGAGTACCCATTATCCATATTTTTCTGAAGACTTTCACTGATAAAATTTGAAGATACATTAAAAATCATGATGAAAACATAATTTTAATGCCTTCAATTCCTATCATTGGGACACTTCTAAAAAGTATTCATAAATGCTACTTATTGGATATGGAATTTACTTCCGCATCCAATGAGTGTATACACTTAAAATTTAAGTAAACCTATAAGGAAATAAGTCAAAAATACAATTAAAAAAGGTGATTTTCTTCTTTTCCATTCAAAATTCATAACTCTTATTTTATTATTTTAACTACTATTTTATTTCTTTTCCTTAGGAGGCTACTTTTAAGATGAAATTTCATCTAATGGATTTATGTTCCACATGTAGCTTGCATTAATCCACTTTAGTGCTCCTTCCTCATACAATATGTGAGTTATTATTTAGGAGGATGCTTGGTACAACATAACCTCCTTTCTCAAGAATTTTCACCTCATGAAAACAAGCATAAGACTTAGTACAACTTCATCCAACTCATGACTACATGGAACACATTAGGTGTGTTGGGTTTGGAGCCTGATTTTCATCTAGATACAGAGATCCTTGTTTTAGCCGGATGTATACCCCAGGAAAACGGTACACCCTTGCAGCGGGGGGGTGCGGGGGGGACTTGTCCCCACCTTACGGTCTGGGGGGGCTGACCCTGTGGTTGGGGGGTCCATGGAGTAGTGGTCCCCTGGCGGGGGTTTTTGGGATAGTGCCCCCGAAGCTAAAAACATATGTAAAATTTCCTTGTAGATGTATAGTAATTTCTAGTCAATGTGAGCCATTCATTAGGCAAATGATCTAACGGTAGAAGTTACGTTTAGTTTAGGGTTTTTTCCCTAGAAGGAAACCTCTCAATTTGTATGAGGGTATTGTATTGTGGCTATGTATTGCATGTGTATTCTCAGGGGGTGAGAAACAGATAGAAAAATTGTGAGAGAGAACATAGGATATTACAGTGGATCTGATGTAGGTTGTGTCTCTTCATTTTGTTTGATAATAGAAAGGAAGGACTGGCTATTCGGGGAGGACATAGCCCTAACTGGGTGAACCACGTATATCTATGTCTCTCTAGTTTCATGTGTTTTTTGTGCTTGTTTTCTATGCACATTTTATGTGTTGCATTGCTATGTAATATATAATTTTTATAACAAGGTGACCTTCATCTAGTTGGTCAACTTCATGAGTGAACATGATGTAATATCCCTGTTTTCGACATTCTATAAATGGAGAATACACATAAAGGTCAGGAGGGCCTCAAAAATAAAATATGTAATTATATATTAATTGTGGAAATTAGTATATGCATGTGGAAAATTATATCATTGTATAAAGATAGAGTAAGTTAAGACCAAGAATTCAAATCCATGGGGATGGACTACACTCCTAAGACTTTCCCAAAATTATATAGAAATTCTTGCCGAAAAATAAAATAAAATAAAATTTATTAGATGGGAGAAAAATATCTAATAAAAGCCTCAATAAAGTGGAAAATTACTGAGAAGAGTTAAGAATAGAACTAGAAAGAGGAAAAGATAGTTTTAAAAGGACATTTTGGTGGGAAAAAAAAACAAATCCTAGCCTAAGGGAAAGAGCATCCCAAAATAACTAGACGTAGTTATGGAAACATGCTAAGGTAAATCAAGATTAAATAAGCTATCCCAGTATGAAAAAGGGGTTTTCTATACTAAGGAAGAATGGATCTTTGCTTGGGGGAGAATTGTGGAATATGATGAACAATAGGAGGCAAATAGTCGTTATATCAGTGGTATGCACATTATGTAAATTTTAATGTTTTATACTACTATTAATTTTAATCTAATTCTTATGGGGAATTTAGAAAAACTCGCATTTGATAAATTTTGACTTCAATTATGGTAGAGTATGTTATAGAAATTATCCGTATTATATAGTGTTTAATTAAAAAAAATATTGTCTCCTATGTATTTGATAGATATTAAACATAAATGAATACAGTTAATATTTTTTTACTATGAAATAGACTTATTTTAAGTTAGGGAAAAATAGACAGAATATCTAAACCCTGGGTAAGGGTCTAAATATTTTGTTTAAGTCCACTTAACATCTGAAAATTTCAATGAAAAATTTATAGGTATAGGTACTATGAAAGTAAACATAATTCAGTTATAGTAATAATAGAAAAGATGAAATAGACATGAGATTCTAAATAGAATATGATATTTATGTATATTATAAATTGTATTAGGGTAAAAAGGCAAAGGTGGGTTACTCTTTTGTGAAAAATGTGGTTGGAAATTTCATTTTTACAACAATTCGACTGAATTTTTGAAATTAATTCAGCTGAACTAATTCTTCTGTTTACATTAATGACATATTGATGGCATGGGTAAACATATTTTTTCTCTGAGATTGGAAAATCGACAACAAAAGTTCGTTTGGACTAATAGTCCCACAAAATTATTATTTCAACTGAAATTTTTAAAATAATTTGGCTAAAATTTTTCTTATAAATATACCAGCCCTCAGACTACAAGAATTTTTCGGTTACTTACCATTGCTCTGTTGTTGCTATGTTGTTGTCTCTCTCTCTCTGTTTTTGTTGCTCTTTTGATGTAGTGGCATTGTCTCGCTCTGTTTGTGTTGCATTGTTGCAAGGGTGTTGTCTCTCTCTGTTTGTGTTGTGTTGTTGTAGGGGTGCTGCCTCGATATGTTTGTGTTGCGTTGTTGCTGGGGTGTTCTCTCTCTCTTTTTATGTTGCACTTTAGTAGAGGCAAGGAGGGGATAAAGCGAATGTGAGAAGGTAACGTTTATGGTTTATGCTCTATTTTTTTTATGGTTTTTTTTTTGTTTTTTTAAATTTATTTTCTTTTTTTGTGGGTTTTCTCTAATCTGCATCCTCGACAATGTCCTTGGCGATCTGCGGCCTCATCTTCTTTTTTTCTTCATGTTGTGCACACTCTCATTTTCTTCTCCTCATGCACGCTCTCACTATTTCATTTTCTCTGAATTTCCAAGTAGAAGAAACAAACCTACTATGAATCCTCCTATTTGAATTGTTTGATTTATTTTTGTTTAGGAACTTTTCGTTTTATTCTTCTGAAAGACAATTTCACAGGGAAATGAAACCAAATATTTTCATAATTTTATTTCTTCTCCTGATTTTCTTAATATCACTGAATTGTCAAATGAAAATATTATAATCATACTACAAAAAAATAAATTTATTAGATGCACTCAAATTTATATTTGAGATGATATGAATGTATTTTTTTTCAAAGGGAGAAAAAATTTTTTGGTTTATATAATGTACCAAAACAACTTCAATTTTTATTTTTATTTTTATAGAAAAATTTTTCATAGGTTTTCCTTAGTGTTGTTTCTCAGATATATGACAGAGACATTGGTTCACTACCTCCTCACGTATTACCTTGTGCATCAAAAATTTGAATAACTCTTTATTATGTGAGTCCATGCCCCTACCCCAATGATAGGAATTAGGTTCTCTTCCCCACTATATAGGAATTTCCCAAGTTGCTCTACAAGATTAGCCTAAATAGTGCTTGCTTCTCCAGATTCAACTAATATGGGAATCTTGGTTTCAAAATCACCTTCTTAGGCATGGAGTTCCTGTCTTGGGCCTTTTTATTTTTAGCAAACTTGTATATTCATTGAGATTAATATTATATAATATTTATTGAGATATAGATTTATATTGATTACCTGATATTTTCTTGAACTTCACTCACTCCCCAAAAAAAAATGTTTGGGTAAAAAAGGGTTCGTGTGAGCAGCATCCATGCCATCCCGAAGCATATCAGCTTGTATTTCCACCTAACCTGTGATATTCTTGTGTCGTTGATGTGTACTGATGCGTACTATTGTTGATCATATTTACAGCCTAGACTTGAGTTCTTGTCTCGGGCCTTTTTCTCTTTAGAAAAATTGGATATGCATTGAGATTAATATTGATTTACTATTTATAGAGATAGAGATTTATATTGATTACTTGATCTTGACATGAACTTCGCTAGCTCCACGAAAAAAATGTTCGGGTAACAAACAATCCATTTGAACAGCATCGGGACCATTCCAAAATATATCAACATCTATGTCTGCCTAACCTCTGATCTTCCTGTTTTGTTTATGTCCACTGATGTTTACTTTTGTTGATCATATTTACAGCCCGACCTTGAGTTCTTGTCTCGGGCGTTTTTCTTTTTAGGAGACTCATATATGCATTGAGATTAATATTGATCTAATATTTATTGAGATATAGATTTATATTCAATACCTGATCTTGACCTGAGCTTTACTCACTCTCCTAAAAGATATTAGTTTATATGTCCTCCTAACCCTTGATATTCCTATGTTTTAATGTTTACTAATGTGTATTGTTGTTGATAATTTTTGGAGTCCGGCCTTGAGTTCTTGTCTTAAGAATTTTTCTTTTTAGCAGACTTGGATATGCATTGAGATTAATATTGATCTGATATTTATTAAGATATATATTTATATTTATTACCTGATGTTGACTTGAAGTTTAGTCACTCCCAAAAATAAAAATTATTTTTCCTTTTAACAGAATTGGATATGCACTGAGATTAATATTGATCTGATATTTATATTGATTACCACATCATGACTTGATCTTCACTGACAACTCGAGAAACAACGTTAGGGTAATAAAGTGTCCATGTGAGGAGCATCGAGACCATCCCAAAACATATCATCCTGTATGTCAGCATAAATTGTGATCTTCCTGTGCTTTTGATGTGTACTATGTGTCAGAAAAGGTCACACATTCTCAACATTAAAATTTCCATGGATAGAGTATGAGCTTTTCATGAGGCTAAAGATCAATCATAGGATGACCTGTTGTTGTTGGATATTACTATGTCCCGATGTGAAGTTAAAAATTTCAATGTTATATCTCAACATATAAGATGTTGACAATTAATTTATGATTTATAATGAGAACCAATTAAATTTTAGCTACAAATTAATTTCATGCCCAAATTACCAATTGCATTTGAGCCACATTAATTTTTTCTCATAAGAACTTAATATTGTCTCTTATGGTAACGTACTTCTACCCACACACTCATCCGGACAGAGCTGCTAAGCTCTGAAAATGAAACTAAAATTGTTTATAATATCATCCATATCTTCTGTAATTATTGTTCCATTCCTTATCATGTTGCTCTTCTCAAATCTTCACTTCTGGTTCACAAAGCACTATTTCACGACACAAGAATAATTCTCTTCACACAAATTTCACATGCACAGAGCAGCTCCACTAGATGTACATTCATACATGCATATATTAAACATTAGTCTACATCCATATTGTATAAGCTATCATTATATTTTCGTTTCTAGTAGGATATTTATTTCAATTAAGTTCATTAATAAAAATACCAAATTAAACTTATGCACATACCTAGTTTTCTTGGCTAATGTTGATCCTTAGATGGCATTAGTCCATTTCAATTTAGTTCATAAATAAACATTACCAATTTAAACTTATGCACATGAATAGTTTTCTTGGCTAATGTTGATCCTCGGATGACATCACTTCATGGTTGAATCTAAGTCATTGTTTCATTTTTATTCTTAGAGCTAAACAATACTAGTGTGCAATATAATTTTCTCCACAGAGCTTCCACATGGAAACAATAACTCCACCAGACATACTTGCATACATGCACATATTAAACATTAGTATACATCCATATTGTAGAACCTATCGATATACTTTCACTTATAACAACATATTTATTTCAATTAAGTTCATAAATAAACATACCAATTTAAAATTATCCACATACCTCATTTTCTTGGCTAATATTGATCCTAGGATGACATCACTCAATGGTTGAATGTGAGTCATTTTTTCATTTTTATTCTCAGAGTTGAATAACACTATTGTGTCAATAAGTGTCTTCATAAATTTTTAAAATATTATATATATATATATTATGCAATATAAAGTGCCTTTATTTACCAAAAAACAAATTACATTTTAAAAAATAGAAATCACATCAATATGAAGGCATATAAACCATATCATTTTCAACTCCACAAAATTTTATATATAAAAATATTTACAAACTTTACGTAATTATATTTATGAAGTTTACATAAATATATTTACAAATTTTCCATAATTATAAATGAAAGAAAAAATAACCAACTTCACCCAAAGTGTGTTACTAGCAAACAAAAATAACCAACTTCACTTAGCAGTGCGTTACCAAATAAACTCATGAACTACAATAGCCAAAGCATAATAGCATCCAACTAGCAAAAGCACTGAGCCATTCGACAAGCCTCAACATCTATGCCCAAGGGAACACACATGCATTGAAAACGAAATCATCATAATGTCCTTACTCCACAAATGTAAACATGCACCGAAAACAAAATCGCCACAATGTCCTACCTCCACAAAACTAGATGAAAAGTCCAGAGAAAAACCAACTCCATAATACCAATGCATGTTCAATAAAGGATGCGTGCATACACAAGACATAAAGCATTACTAAAGATGAGACTACCTTGTTGAGTCCAAATTTTTTCCACACAAAAAGATAAATACATAATTTATCCAGATCTAAGAAAATATACCACCCACAAACCATCCAAAAAACTAGAAGACTAGAGAAAATTAAAAAATGAGTTACTCCTGAAGAATAGGGGAGAGAATAGTAGGAGACAATAGAATATCATCTGCAGGAGGATATGTCAAATGTTCATATGCAGAATCGTAAGAAAAATCCTTCGAAGCAAACATCATCGTTTCAACGTTTTCTAAAAAAACCACATATTTTGAAGCATTGACTTCATATCTTCCAAATAAGTGAAAACATTCTAGTTATTTACCTATTTATCATTGAAAATAAGACACAAAACAGTTGTGGGTTGATTTTTAAGAGCCAAGGAACTCAAAAAATGCCACCTTTGACGAAATCTTCTAGGATACGACATCCATTTCTCATGCTCTGATACTAATTCGGAATCTGAATAATAAGGGTGATCTTGAGATTTTTCATTCTCCAAGGTGAGAATCTCTCACTGAATTTCCAAGGAAACTATATCAAATGTAGAGACTATGGAATCATAAGAAAGAGGGTGTACCCTTTTGTACCCAAAGTAACTAAAACCTCCTTTTCGATTTCTTATCCTTTTCCTTTGAAGCATGACAACTAACATAACAGGATAAAAAGGACATGACTGAATGACGTGGACCCAATGAAGTTCTATGAATAATGAAGTGGGAGAATGTCCAATTCAGACTGAAAAATTAGCTTGTCACCTACACACCAAACAAGAGGACCAACAGCCAGACTATTATCCAATTCCCCACAATGAAGACTCATAACCTACAAGGTTAACAAACACCCTATCAAGACACCTAAATGAGACAAGGTACAACTATCAGAGATATGTGGCTAACAAGAGTACCAATCAAAGAGAAATAAACATTCAAAATATGTGATCGACCAAAACCCCTTGTATAATTGACAGAAGAGATTAGAAGAACACAACTAAATAAGAAGATAGGCTAAATTATAAACAAATAGAAGCAAAATAGCTACAATGCTCAATTAACGAGACCCAATATTCATGGAATTCTAGCTGCTCTCTAAATCTTAAACAATCGTAGATATGCCTATCGAAACAAGCACACAACTCACTAAATTGACACAAATACTTGAAATGCGAAAGCAAGAAAATAACATCCAACCAATGCATTACCAAATAAACTCATAAATTACAATAAATAAAACATAATAACATCCAACCACCAAAAGGACTGAGCCATCTGACAAGCCTCTGCATCTATGCCCAAGGGAACACCAGTAATGTCCAGACTTTGGAATGAAAACATGCACCAGAAACCAATGCGCCATAATATCATTACTCCACAAAACCATATGAAAAGTCCTCATAAAAACCAACTCCATAGTACAAACACATTTTTAGAAAAGGATGTGCCCATGCACAAGACTTCAAACATAACCAAAGACGAGACAAACCTATCGAGTCAAAATTTTATTGCACACGAAAAGATAAATACATAATTTATGAAGAGATAAACAAATAGACCACCCATGTACCTTCCAAAAATCTAGAAGATAAACTGATTTGCATTAATATCCATTCAAAAAATTAAAATTTTTGAACCAAGATAGTCTAAAAAACTCAAATTTGCAGATGGATAATATTCAGATTTCTGACTTTGGCTTCCATAAAGAACAACATAATGGGGTGAAATTTGACTTAGCTATTAAATTTTTCCAAGACGATGTTTGAATTAAAACGAGTGTTGTCTGTGACTCTTTCTAAGACTCTACACAAAACGTGGGTTATAATCCTATATCTCATTTTCTCCAACATATCGATGATGACACATTTTCGTTTTGTAGAAAAAATTCATATATGAATGATTTCATGATGTTATTTAGTAGATGCATTTAGGGATACGACCTATATTATTTTCAAGACATTGAGGTTGACTAATGGGCTTCCCATTCATCCACCTAGTTTGTAGGGATAAGACCTATCTTATTTTCAAGAAATTGACATGGACTAATGGTCTTCCCATTCATCCACCTTGTGAGAAAATCTGTTTCTTTTGGGAAGGGTGATTTCGATAGTGTCATGGATCATCATGACTTATATAGTCCATATGAGTTGGAGTATCAGTCCATAATTGAACCTGGCATGACCTGTAATCAATAATGCATAGTTGAGTGGTAGATCAACCCACAAGACATACGCAGGTCATAAGTTTGATTCCTAGCCTCTCCAGTGCCTTTACATCAAACCCATAATTGTAACTAGTTGTAGCTAGGAATTCCAAGGCCTAGCTTTGAAAAAGGTTGTAGTGCCTCAAGGGAGTTGCTGGAATATTGATCTGTTATTAAACTTTGGAATTTTATATGATCAAGTGGGCATGTAGATCAGTTGGTAGAGTAACCGGTGGGCCGAGGAGAGCTGTTAAGTTTAACTCTTATCCTGTGCAATGTTTTCACTTTTGCAGAAGTATAAACTTATCGACTGTGAATGAATAAAATAAGTAAGCAAGATGCACAAACATCCCAGACCACGATGAAA
This sequence comes from Pinus albicaulis, assembly GCA_034641835.2. NCBI lineage: Eukaryota > Viridiplantae > Streptophyta > Pinopsida > Pinales > Pinaceae > Pinus > Pinus albicaulis. Next base: position 81,607 of record JAXQQM020073900.1, on the reverse strand, counting down.
TATTGGGTGCCTCTTCTAGCTCAAACTAAAATTTAAGGGTCATTTTAAGTCGCATAGTACAAAATGAAACATTATTAATTAGTTTGAAGGAAATTCATACAAAGTCCAACATAGATTATAAATTTTACAAAACTAAGAGGGACAATGTACTAATCAGCTAGGTAATCCATGAATTGAGCTCTCTAACTCAAATTTGGCCAAATGGGATCTCTCATGAACTATAAAAATAAGTCTTGCTTGAAAATGTCAAAGGAAAACCATAATATCCATTCCAACACTTGCTATTGAAATGGGTGAAATCAAAACAAAATCTATAAAAACAAATCAGGAGACTAATGAAAATTTGCCTGCTTGAAATCACTATTTCCATTAAGTTATTCCTTCTCATTTCCTCCTCACGCCAAATGGATGATGTCGTGCTATGAATTTAACCTATCTACACCCACCTTCTATTCTTCAATTGAGTTAATTTGACTTTTCAGGCTTCCAAATACAAGTTCAACCAAATTTAGGAAGGGTTTCTTAAACTCAATCTGTGACTTAAGGAATTCTCAGGTGGATTATTCTATTATAACCTTAAGGTCTATCGTAATTCAAAAATATAGATATAAATTTATGTTTTTTCTTTCCATTTTTATTTACCATAAGTTCAAAAATATAAATATAAAGTTGTGGTTTTTCTTTCCATTTATATTTTTTATTTTGAAAGCGATAATTTAGGACACAATCTGGCCCACACTAGGAGGATAACGACCTTATTGGACCCTAAAATAAATAGAGCATCAAATAAAGGGGTAAACAAAAATAAAATAAGAAAACCCTAAAAGCTCTAGGTTAGGGATATATTAACTGAAAAAATAATTAATAGAAATAAGCGAATAGGTCAAAGGATAGCTATTTCATCTATTCTTTAATGGAGTTAATTTTACTTTTGAAACTTCTAACTACAGCTTCAAATAAATTTAGGAAGGGTTTCTCAAGCTCAATCTCTGAATTAAGGACTTCCCAAGTAGGGTATTCTATTCTAAATTTAAGGTTTATCACAGTTCAAAAATACAGATATAAGGTTATGTTTTTTCTTTCTATTTTTATTTTACTATAACTTCACACATATAAATATAAAGTTTTTCTTTTTATTTCCATTTATCTTTTTATTTTGAAACCGATAGTTGGGGACACAATCTGGCCCACAATAGAGGAATAGCGACCTAATTGGACCCTAAAATAGGTCGAGCATAAAATAAGGGGGTAAACAAAAAGAAAGTAAGAAAAACCTAAAAGTTATAGGTTAGGGTTATGCTAATAGAAAAAATAAATAAAACAGGCAACAGATAGGTTAATCCATGGCTATCTTGTCCATTCTTCAAAGGAGTTAATTTGACTTTTGAAACTTCCAACTACAAGTTCAACTAAATTTATGAAATTCGATCTCTCACTTAATTTCTTCTCAAGTGGAGTATTCTATTATAACTTTAAGGTCTATCGTAATTCAAATATATAGATATAAAGTTCTATTTTTTCTTTCCATTTTCATTTTACCATAAGTTCACAAATATCAATATAAATTTGTGCTTTTTCTTTCCATCTATATTTTTTATTTTGAAAGCGATAATTTGGGACACAATCTCGCCCACACTCGGCGAATAGCGACCTAATTGGACCCTACAATAAGTCGAGCATAAAATAATGGGGTAAACAAAAATAAAATAAGAAAACCCTAAAAGCTCTAGGTTAGGGTTATGTTAACAGAAAAAGTAATTGAAAAAAAAAGCGAATAGTTCAATGCATGGCTATTTGGTCCATTCTTCAATGGACTTAATTTGACTTTTGAAACTTCCAAATAAAATTTTAACAAAATTTAGGAAGGGTTTATCAAATTCAATCTCTGACTTAAGCACTTCTCAAGTGGAGTATTCTATTCTAACATTAAGTGCTATGGTAATTCAAAAATATAGATATAAAGTCATGTTTTTTATTTCCATTTTCATTTTACCATAAGTCTATAAATATAAATATAAATTTGTACTTTTTCTTTCCATTTATATTTTTTATTTTGAAAGCTATAATTTGGGACACAATCTGGCCCACACTGGGAGAATAGCGACCTAATTGGAGCCTAAAATAAATCGAGCATCAAATAAATGGGTAAAATAAAATAAAATAAGAAAAACCTAAAATCTCTAGGTTAGGTATATATTAACTGAAAAAATAATTAATAAAAAGAAGCGAATAGATCAAAGCATGGCTATTTCATCTATTGTTTAATGGAGTTAATTTTACTTTTGAAACTTCTAGCTACAGGTTCAACGAAATTTAGGAAGGGTTTCTCAAGCTCAATCTCTGACTTAAGGACTTCCTAAGTAGGGTATTCTATTCTAACTTTAAGGTCTATCATAATTCAAAAATATAGATATAAGGTTATGTTTTTTCATTCTATTTTTATTTTACTATAAGTTCACAGATATAAATAGAAAGTTTTTCTTTTTCTTTCCATTTATATTTTTATTTTAAAGCTGATAATTGGGGACACAATCTGGCCCACAATAAAGGAATAGAAACCTAATTGGACCCTAAAATAGGTTGAGCATAAAATAAGGGGGTAAACAAAAATAAAGTAAGAAAATCCTAAAAGCTATAGGTTAGGGTTATGCTAACAGAAAAAATAAATAAAAAAAGCAGCAGATAGGTCAACACATGGCTATTTTGTCCATTCTTAAAAGGAGTTAATTTGACTTTTGAAACTTCCAACTACAAGTTCAACTAAATTTGGGAAACTCGATCTCTCACTTAATTTCTTCTCAAGTGGAGCATTCTATTATAACTTTAAGGTCTATCGTAATTCAAATATGTAGATATAAATTTCTATTTTTTCTTTCCATTTTCATTTTACCATAAGTTCACAAATATCAATATAAATTTGTGCTTTTTATTTCCATTTAAATTTTTTATTTTGAAAGAGAAAATTTGGGACACAATCTTGCCCACACTAGGGGAATAGTGACCTAATTGGACCCTACTATAAGTCGAGCATCGAATAAGGGGGTAAACAGAAATAAAATAAGAAAACCTTAAAAGCTCCAGGTTAGGGTTATGTTAACTGAAAAAATAATTAAAAAAAGAAGCGAATAGGTCAATGCATGGCTATTTGGTCCATTCTTCAATGGAGTTAATTTTAATTTTTAAACTTCCAAATAAAAGTTCAACTAAATTTAGGAAGGGTTTCTCAAACTCGATCTCTGACTTAAGAACTTCTCAAGTGGAGTATTCTATTCTAACTTTAAGGTCTATCGTAATTAAAAAATATAGATATAAAGTTATGTTTTTTATTTTCATTTTCATTTTACCATAAGTTTACAAATATAAATATAAAGTTGTGATTTGTCTTTCCATTTATATTTTTTTATTTTGAAAGCTATAATTTGGGACACAATCTGGCCCACACTAGGGGAATATCGACCTAATTAGGCCCTAAAATTGGTCGAGCATTAAATAAGGGGGTAAACAAAAATAAAATAAGAAAACGCCAAAATCTCTAGGTTAGGGTTATGTTAAATGAAAAAAATTTTAAAAAGTAGCGAATAGGTCGATGCATGGCTATCTGGTCCATTCTTCAATGGAGTTAATTTGAATTTTGAAACTTCCAACTACAAGTTAAACTAAATTTAGGAAGGTTTTCTCAAACACCATCTCTGACTTAAGGACTTCTCAAGTGGCATATTCTATTCTAAATTAAAGGTATATTGTAATTCAAAAATATCGATATAGAGTTAAGTTTTTTCCTTCCATTTTTATCTTATCATAAGCTCACAAATATAAATATAAAGTTCTGTTTTTTATTTCCATTTATATATTTTATTTGGCAAGAGATAATTTGGGACACAATTTCGCCCACACTAGGTGAATAGCGACCTAATTGGACCCTAAAATAGGTCGAGCATCAAATAAGGGGGTAAACAAAAATAAAATAATAAAACCCTAAAATCTCTAGGTTAGGGTTATGTTAACTGAAAAATAATTAAAAAAAGCAGAGAATAGGTCAACAGATACCTATTTGGTCCATTCTACAATGGAGTTAATTTGACTTTTGAAACTTCCAACTACATGTTCACCTTATAAATTTAGGAAGGGTTTCTTAAACTCGATCTGTGACTTAAGGACTTCCCAAGTGTAGTAGTCTATTATAAATTTAAGGTCTATCGTAATTCAAAAATATAGATATAAAGTTATGTTTTTTCTTTCCATTTTTATTTTACCATAATTTAACAAATATAAGAAAAAAGTTGTGTTTTTTCTTTCCAGTTATATTTTTTATTTGGAAAGTGATAATTTGGAACACAATTTGGCCCACACAAAGGGAATAGCGACCTAATTGGACCCTAAAATAGGTCGATCATCAAACAATGGGGTAAAAATAAATAAATAAGAAAACCCTAAAAGCTCCACCCTAGGGTTATGTTAACTGAAAAAATAATTAAAAAAAGCAGCGAATATGTCAACTCATAGCTATTTGGTCCATTCTTCAATGGAGTTAATTTGACTTTTGAAACTTTCAAATAAAATTTCGAATAAATTTAGGAAGGGTTTCTCAAACTCGATCTATGACTTAAGCACTTCTCAAGTGGAGTATTCTATTATAACTTTAAGTTCTATCATAATTAAAAATATAGATATAAAGTTATGTTTTTTATTTCCATTTTCATTTTACCATAAGCTTACAAATATAAATATAAAGTTGTGATTTTTCTTTCCATAATTTATATTTTTTATTTTGAAAGCTATAATTTGGGACACAATGTGGCCCATACTAGTGGAATATCGACCTAATTAGGCCCTAAAATTGGTCGAGCATTAAATAAGGGGGTAAACAAAAATAAAATATGATAACGTCAAAATCTCTAGGTTAGGGTTATGTTAACTGAAAAAAAATTAAAAAAGCAGCGAATAGGTTAACACATGGCTATCTGGTCCATTCTTCAATGGATTTAATTTGAATTTTGAAGCTTCCAACTACAAGTTAAACTAAATTTAGGAAGGGTTTCTCAAACACCATCTCTGACCTAAGGACTTCTCATGTGGCATATTCTATTGTAACTTAAAGGTATATTGTAATTCAAAAATATCGATATAGAGTTAAGTTTTTTCCTTCCATTTTTATCTTACCATAAGCTCACAAATATAAATATAAATTTGAGTTTTTTTATTTCCATTTATATATTTTATTTGGCAAGAGATAATTTGGGACACAATTTCGCCCACACTAGGTGAATAGAAACCTAATTGGACCCTAAAATAGGTCGAGCATCAAATAAGGGGGTAAATAAAAATAAAATAATAAAACCCTAAAAGCTCTAGGTTAGGGTTATGTTAACTGAAAAATAATTAAAAAAAGCAGAGAATAGGTCAACAGATATGTATTTGGTCCATTCTACAATGGAGTTATTTTGACTTTTGAAACTTCCAACTACATGTTCACCTTATAAATTTAGGAAGGGTTTCTTAAACTCTATCTGTGACTTAAGGACTTCCCAAGTGTAGTAGTCTTATAAATTTAAGGTCTATCGTAATTTAGAAATATAGATATAAAGTTATGTTCTTTCTTTCCATTTGTATTTTACCATAATTTCACAAATATAAAAAAAAGGTTGCGTTTTTTCTTTCCACTTATACTTTTTATTTGGAAAGCGATAAATTGGAACACAACTTGGCCCACACAAGGGGAATAGTGACCTAATTGGACCCTAAAATAGGTCGAGCATCAAATAAGGGGGTAAACAAAAATAAATAAGAAAACCCTAAAAGCTCCACCCTAGGGTTATGTTAACTGAAAAAATAATTAAAAAAAGCAGCGAATATGTCAACTAATGGCTATTTGGTCCATTCTTCAATGGAGTTAATTTGATTTTTGAAACTTCCAACTACAAGTTGAACTAAATTTAGGAAGGCTTTCTCAAAATCGATCTCTGAGTTAAGGACTTCTCAAGTGGAGTATTCTATTGTAACTTTAAGGTCTATCGTAATTCAAAAATATAGATATAAAGTTATGTTTTTTATTTCCATTTTTATTCTACCATAAGTTCACAAATATAAATATAAAGTTGTGCTTTTTATTTCCAATTATATATTTTATTTTTAAAGTGATAATTTGGGACAAAATTTGTCCCACACTAGGGGAATAGAGACACTAAAATAGGTTGAGCATCAAATAAGGGGGTAAAAAAAATAAAATAAGAAAACCCTAAAATCTCTAGGTTAGGGTTATTTTAACTGAAAAATTAATTAAAAAAAGCATCAAAAACGTAAACTCAACTCGTGGCTATTTGGTCCATTCTTCAATGGAGTTAATTTGACTTTTGAAGTTTCCAACTATAGGTTCAACTAAATCTGGTAAGGATTTCTCAAACTCGATCTGTGACTTAAGGACTTCTCAATTGGAGTATTCTATTCTAACTTTAAACTCTATCATAATTCAAAAGTATAGAAATAAAGTTATATTTTTTATTTCCATTTTCATTTTACCATAAGTTTACAAATATAAATATGAAGTTGTGCTTTTTCTATCCATTTATATTTTTTTGTTTTGAAAGAAATAATTTGGGACACAATTTGGCCCACACTAGGGGAATAGTGACCTAATTAGACCGTAAAATAGGTCGAGCCTCAAATAAGGATGTAACCAAAAATAAAATAAGAAAACCCTAAAAGCTCTAGGTTAGGGTTATGTTAACTGAAAAAATAATTAAAAAAGCAGCGAACAGGTCAAAGCATGGCTATTTCTTCAATGGAGTTAATTTGAATTTTGAAGCTTCCAACTACAAGTTCAACTAAATTTAGGAAGGGTTTCTCAAACTCAATCTCTGACTTAAGGACTTCTCAAGTGGAGTATTTTATTCTAACTTTAAGTTATATAGTAATTCAAAAATATATATATCAAGTTATGTTTTTGCTTTCCATTTTTATTTTTCCATAAGTTCACAAATAAATATAAAGTTGTGTTTTTTCTTTCCATTTATATTTTTTATTTGGAAAGCGGTAATTTGGAACACAATTTTGCCCACACTAGGGGAATAGCGACCTAATTGGACCCTGAAATAGGTCGAGCATCAAATAAGGGGGTAAACAAAAATAAAATAAGAAAACCCTAAAAGCTCTAGGTTAGGGTTATGTTAACTGAAAAATAATTAAAAAAACAGAGAATAGGTCAATGCATACCTATTTTTTCCATTCTTCAATGGAGTTAATTTCACTTTTGAAACTTCCAGCTGCAACTTCACCTAAATTTAGGAAGGGTTTCTTAAACTATATATGTGACTTAAGGACTTCTCAAGTGTAATATTCTATTCTAAATTTAAGGTCGATATTAATTCAAATATATATATATAAAGTTATGTTACTTCTTTCCATTTTTTTCTACCATAATTTCATAAATATAAATATAAAGTTGTGTTTTTTTCATTCTAGTCATATTTTTTATTTAGAAAGAGATAATTTGGGAGACAATTTGGCCCACACAAGGGGAATAGCAACGTAATTGGATCTTAAATTAGGTTGAGCATCAAATAAGGGTGTAAACACAAATAAAATAAGAAAACCCTAAAAGCTCTAGGTTAGGGTTATGTTAAATGAAAAAATAATTAAAAAAAATTCCTTCCCCAATCGGGGTGATGTATTTGGACATGTTGATGAAAATGGAGTAAAAATAAATAAATAAATAAAAGAAAAAAGTGAAAAATGAAAGGAACTATGAAGCTTGCAAAAAAAAAATGCAGCTAATATGTCAACTAGTGGCTATTTGGTCCATTCTTCAATGGAGTTAATTTGAGTTTTGAAACTTCCAATTACAAGTTCAACTAAAATATAGATATAAATTTATGTTTTTTATTTCCATTTTTATTTTACCATAAGCTCACAAATATAAATATGAAGTTGTGTTTTTTCTTTCCAATTATATATTTTATTTTGAAAGCGATAATTTGGGACACAATCTGGCCCACACTAGGAGAATAGAGACCCTAAAATAGGTTGAGAATCAAATAAGGGGATAAACAAAAGTAAAATAAGAAAACCCTAAATGCTCTAGGTTAGGGTTATGTTAACTGAAAAAATAATTAAAAAAAGAAACAAATATGTCAACTCATGGCTATTTGGTCCATTCTTCAATGGAGTTAATTTGACTTTTGAAGTTTCCAACTACAAGTTCAACTAAGTTTAAGAAGGGTTTCTCAAACTGGATCTGTGACTTAAGGACTTCTCAAGTGGAGTATTCTATTCTAACCTTAAGTTCTATTGTAATTAAAAAATATAGATATAAAGTTGTGTTTTTTCTTTCCATTTTTATTTTACCATAAGTTCAAAAATACAAATATAAAGTTTTCTTTTATCTTTCCATTTATATTTTTTATTTGGAAAGCATTAATTTGGGACAGAATTTGGCCCACAGTAGAGAAATAGCAATCTAATTGGACCCCAAAATAGGTCAAGCATCAAATAAGGGGGTAAACAAAAATAAAATAAGAAAACCCTCAAAGCTCTATGTTAGGGTGATGTTAACTAAAAAATAATTAAAAAAAGCAAAGAATAGGTCAACTCATACATATTTGGCCCATTCTTCAATGGAGTTAATTTGACTTAGGAAACACGTACCTATTTGGTCCATTTTTCAATGGAGTTAATTTTACGTTTGAAACTTCCAACTACAAGTTCAACTAAATTTAGGAAGGGTTTCTTAAACTCGATCTATGACTTAAGGACTTCTCAAGTGGAGTATTTTATTCTAAATTTAAGATCTATTGTAATTGAAAAATATAGATATAAAGTTATGTTTTTTCTTTCCATTTTTATTTTACCATAAGTTCACAAATATATATATAAAGTTGTGTTTTTTCTTTCCATTTATATTTTTTATTTTGAAAGCCATAATTTGGGACAGAATGCCTACACTAGGGTAATAACCTAATTGGACCCTAAAATAGTTGGAGCATCAAATAAGGGGGTAAACAAAAATCAAATAAGAAAACCCTAAAATCTCTAGGTTAGGGTTATGTTAACTGAAAGAATAATTTAAAAAAACAACCAATAGGTGAAGGCATGGATATTTGGTTCATTCTTCAATGGAGTTAATTTGAATTTTGGAATTTCCAACTGCAAGTTCAACTAATTTTAGGAAGGGTCTCTTCAACTACTTAAGTACTTCTCTAGTAGAGTATTTTATTCTAACTTTAAAGTCCATCCTAATTCAAAAATATAGATATAAAATTATGTTTTTTATTTCCATTTTGATTTTATTTTACCATAAGTTCACAAATATAAATATAAAGTTGTGCTTTTTCTTTCCATTTATATTTTTTATATTGAAAGCGATAATTTGGGACACAGTCTTGCCCACATTAGGGGAATAGCTACCTAATTGGACCCTAAAATAGGCCGAGCATCAAATAAGGGGGTAAACAAAAATAAAATAAGAAAACCCTAAAAGCTTTAGCTCAGGGTTATGTTAACTGAAAAAAATGATTAAATAAAGCAGGTAATAGATCAATCCATGGCTATTTGGTCCATTTTCCAATGGAATTAATTTGACTATTAAAATTTCCAACTACATGTTCAGCTAAATTTAGAAAGGGTTTCTTAAATTAGATCTATAACTTAAAAACTTCTCAAGTGGGGTATTCTATTGTAACTCTAAGGTCTATAATAATTCAAAAATATAGATATAAAATTATGTTTTTTCTTTTTATTTTTATTTTATCACAAATTCAAAAATATAAATATAATGTTGTGCTTTTTCTTTTAATTTATATTTTTTATTTTGAAAGCAATAATTTGAAAAACAATCTGGCCCACACTCTGGTCAATAACTACCTAATTGAACCCTAAAATATCAGAGCATCAAATAATCTGCTACACAAAAATAAAATAGAAAAACCCTGAAAGCTCTATGTTAGAAAAAATAAATAAATAAAAACAGTGAATAGCTCAACGCATGCCGCATGGCTATCTCGGTAATCAATCCCCTTATAAACTCAAATCATGAACTCATTGCCCTTACCTCAAATCGTTCGAGCAAAAGGTCGTTCAGACTTCTCGAGTTCTCTTCGATTATACACAGAAACTCAACTCTTTCCTTTTATTCAGATCATCTTTCAGTTCGGGAGCCATGGCGAGCGAATAGGTCAACGCATGCGTATTTGATCCATTCTTCAATGGAATTAATTTGATCTTTGAAACATCTAATTATAAGTTTAACTAAATTTAGAAAGGGTTTTTGAAAAGTAGAGTATTTTATTCTAAATTTAAGATCTATGGTAATTCAAAAATATAAATATAAAATTATGTTTTTTTATTTTATTTTTATTTTATCATAAATTCAGAAATAGAAAATATAAAATTGTTCTTTTTCTTTTCATTAATATTTTCTTTATTTTGAAAAGCACAATCTGGCCCACACTAAGATAAACTAGGAGAATAAGGGCCTAATTGAACCCTAAAATAAGCAAGGCATCAAATAAACTAATAAACAAAAATAAGATAAGAAAACCCTAAAAGCGTAATCAATCCCCTTATAAATATACATAAACTTATTGCCTTCTACCTCATATCGCTCAAGATTGTTCGAGCAAAAGTTCGTTCAGACTTCTCGAGTTCTCTTCGGCTATACACAGAAACTCAACTCTTTCCTTTTATTCAGATAATCGTTTAGTTGGGGAGCCATGGCCAGCGAAAGCAAGGTGACTTTGAAAAGCTCGGACGACGAATTGTTCGAAAGCAAGGTGACTTTGAAGAGCTCAGACAACGAATTGTTCTTTGTCACCGAGGCTGTGGCATTTGAATGTGGGGCCATCAAAAACATCATCGAGGACATTGGCACAGCTAATGCTATTCCGTTGCCAAACGTTTCTAGCAAGATACTCTCGAAGGTCATCGAATACTGCAAGTATCATGTGGAGTCTCAGAAGCCCGCGCAGGAGAAATCAGCCATTTCCGAGGACGAAATCAAGACTTGGGATCAAGAATTCGTTAAAGTCGATCAGGGCACTTTGTTCGACCTTATCCTGGTATTCTCTCAGAAACCCTCATTTAATTAGGAATTTGCTGGTTTGGTTCTTTATGGTTTCAACTGGCTGTTACTTTATGGTTTCAACTGGCTGTTACTTTATCATAAAATTTAATTTTATTAAGGATTTGGTACTAAAATTATTAAGAATTCGGTTCTTTCGTACTTTCCTGGAAAAGTCATTCCAGTAAGGTTTCAGTGGCTTGTTATCTCTCAGGAAACCCATTTAATTAAGGTTTCGAGTTTCGGTGTGTTTACCTTTTAGATTTGCTCTTGTGGACCTGCTGTTGGGGTTTTCTGGCATAGTTTGCAGCGTTTGCGGACTGCTGGCCTGTATGCGGCATTCTATCTCAGGGTTTCTGAAATCTTGGAATTGTTCATTAGTCTTTAAAACAAATTTAATCGATATTTTGGGACATGTGATTTGAGACTTTTATTAAAATCTTAAGGGTTTCCTGCAATCCGTTTGGACAGATTTTTAAGCTTTCCTTTTTGAATTAAAAGGGTTTTTGATGTTTTCTTTTGATAGATTTTTAAGCTTTCCCTTTTTTTTGAGTGATTGAATTAAAAGGGTTTTTGATGTTTTTGTTTTTGATGCTAGGTTCGACTGTTTCTTTTTATAGATATATTTCATTCACCCAATTTAGGGCTTCTCTATTTTTCGTATTTGCTTAGTTTTGAGTTTATTTTGTTTAAAAAAAATTACAATTCTCTTATTCCATTTCTCCAGTTTGAACTTCTGGTCTTGTGGATATTGTTGAAGAGGATCTTTTTGATGAAAATTTTCGGGGTGTGTGAAGGGTTTCCATAACCGACAATATGCTCAATTTGATTGTACCTAAAGTTTGGACTTTCTATGTTTCAAGTTTAATGGTTAATTTAATTATTTTTATCGGTGCCCAAATTATATTGCTTTCTTTTAATTTAATAGATGATTTGTTTAATAGTTAATTTAATTATTTTTCTGGGTGCCGAAATTATATTGGTTTCTTTTAATTTAATTGATGATTTTTTAGGCACATTTGCAATGCTATAGGTTTTGTTTCAATTGGCTTCTTGGGTCCTTCACAGAGAAATATCGCTAAAATGTTTGCCATATGAATTTACCTTAAAAATTTTACTATAGATGTATGTTTGCCATATGAATTTATCTTAAAATTTTTATTATAGATATATGTTCTGCCTTATTGAAATTTTATTTTCAATGATAGGCTTCATTTTCATCCATTGAATTGGATGAGAATCTGAAGTAATGGCGCATTAATCTCATAGATCTTTGAGAGGAAAGATTTAATAGTTCTTTCAATTTGTAATTTTTTTTAATTTTCTTTTACAGATTCTTTTAAAAATACATGAGTGAAATGTCTTTGATTTTTTGGATATATTTTCTAGTTTTGAGGGATTATTAGAACTAATTTTTCAGATGCCCAATTGTAAATTTACTTTCATAGTTTTTGTGGGTTTAAATTCTAGGTATATTTTAGGTGAGGGTACAATTAAAGATTTTTTTTCAAATTTAGAGTTTTCTATGTATATTTTTATATATACATTAGTGTGTGATGTTTTTGATTGTTTGCAAATTTGGAATTTTTTATTATGGGTGTTTTTAAATAGTTTTTAAATATACATTACTGTGATTTTTCTGATTCTTTAGAAAAAACAATTTGTTTGGAGAGGTTGCTAGCACTAAGTTATTAGATTCTCAATTTTCATTTTATTTTATTTTCTTGATTATTTGTGAGTTTAATCTCCATGGATTTTCTGTTATGTAATCTAAAAGTTTGGAACATGTACATGTAATTTTCAGAATGTATTTTGGTGATTTTGAATAGGAAAATCTAAGGCTCCAAAATTTAGATTATTATAGGGTTTTAGTTATGTAGAAATCTAATGTTTTTCTTATTTGCTGTTTAGAAGGGTTTGGAACCTTTAAGGACAGTTACCCGTTACTTTTCATGTTAATTAGCCTTCCATCTGATATTTCTTTTATTTTTGAAATTTTTGTTGTTTTTTAAATGCAAGAAAACTTATTTCGATTATTGATTCCCCTGAATTATGAGATCCTTCATTTATCTCTGTTTCCCTGTAGTCTCATTCCATATAATTCTTCTGCAATAGCTTCCTGGCTTTGTTTAGTACTGATGTGCACATGTATATGCCTGTGCAAGTTATAAATACATTTGTATATCTTACGGAAATTTTCGCTTATAAGCTTTTGGATTTTTGCAGGCTGCTAATTACCTAAACAACAAAAAGCTCCTGGATCTTACATGTCAGACTGTTGCCGACATGATAAAAGGGAAAACGCAAGAAGAAATACGTAAAACATTCAACATAAAGAATGATTTTACTCCTGAAGAGGAGGAGGAGATCAGGCGTGAAAATCAGTGGGCCTTCGAATGATCCTTGGGAATTGGTGCGAAAACAGTGTATATATGGAAGTGTCATGGTGTTTGCTTCTGTTGTAGTCGAGAATATGTTTAGAAACTATTAGTCATAGACTTTCTGGGTTTGGATTCATTAGCTTCTAAAACTATGAACGACCGGCTTTTAACATTAAGGCCTATGATTTGTTCTAGTTGATAGTGGACTGGCTTTGATGGTTTGTAAAGATCTCGGAGCAACTCCTCCTAGGCCTATTGGGCTATTGAATCGCTGATAAATATTGCAACTACTTTGCTATATCAATTGTGTTGTGTGTTTATTTCTGTTTTCAAGTTTTATTAATGTTTATTGTGTGGAGACCCTCTACAACCTAATATAGTATAGGGTAAATGTATAGATGTAATGTAAGAAAGTTTGTAAACATTTTGTAATGTGGATTTAATTGTAATCAATATATTTGTAATAATTATCCCTACCTTTTAATACAAAGGTATATTTACAATACTAAAAAAGTATGGTAAATAAATAAAACCTATTTTTATAGGTACTCCAAGGTATCGTAAATAAATAAAATTCATTTTTATATTTACTCCATAAACCTCTTTATATATTTAAAAAAACTAAAAAAAAAGTTTTATTTAGGTGAAGCCTATAGGCTACATACCATGGAACAAATTATTATTAGTACCATGACTGAAATACCATATTTAAATAAATAAATATTAATGAGGAAAAAATAGATAGGGTAAATAAATAAAATATTAATATTAATGCCATGGGTCAAATACCATAGAACAAGTTATTATTAATACCATCGGTCAAATACCATATTTAAATAAATAAATATTAATGAGGAATAAATAAGTATGGTAAATAAATAAAAATATAAATAGACTATAGGTAAGATAAATAAATAAACCCTCTTTTTATATTTACTTCACAATGAACTTTATATTTAAAGACACTCAAAAAATATGTTTTATTTAGGTGAGGCCTATGGGAAAAATACCATGGGCCAGAATAATACTATTATTGCCGAGGTGCTCTACAACCTAGTAGGATAGATGTGTAAGCTTTTGTAATGTTAGCTCAATCTATAGGGTAGATGTGTAGATGTAATGTAAGAAAGTCTGTAAACTTTTGTAATGTTAGCTCAATATATAGGTACATGTGTAGATTTAATGTAAGAAAGTTTGTAAACTTTTGTAATGTTTTCTCAATATATAGGTACATGTGTAAATGTAATGTAAGAAAGTTTGTAAACATTTTGTAATGTGGGTTTAATTATAATTAATATATTTTTAATAATTATCCGTACCTTTTAACACAAAGTTATATTTACAACACCTAAAAAGGTATGGTAGATAAATAAAAATATAAATAAATTGGAGGTGTGGTAAATAAATAAAACCTATTTTTATATTATGGTAAATAAATAAAATCCATTTTTATATTTACTTCATAAACCTCCTTATATATTTAAGAAAACTCAAAAAAGAAGTTTTATTTAGGTGAAGCCTATGGGCCACATACCATGGAACAAATTATTATTAATACCATGGTATAAATACCATGGGTCAAATACCATATTTAAATAAAAAAATATTAATGAGGAAAGAAATCAAAATATAAATAAACCAGAGGTATGATAAATAAATAAAACCTATTTTTATATTTACTCCATAATCAACTGTATATTTAAGGAAACTAAAAAAAGATGTTTTGTTTAGGTGAAGCCTATGGGATAAATACCATGGGCCAAATTAATATTATTATCTAATATTCATATTAATGTGTAGATGTAATGTAAGAAAGTTTGTAAACTTATCTACCATTTTTTCTCCTTCTTTATCTCTCCATCTTCCCCTCAAACATGCACACTCTCTCTCCATATATATCTATCTCTCTCCCTCTCTTTTATACTACTCTCTCTTTCTAACACTTCTCTTTCCATATCTATATCTCTTCCACCCCACCCCGTATTTTCATCTCTCTTCTCCCTTCTATGCATTGGTTTCAGCGTAGATATTGATTTCTAATCCTATTTGATTTCTTGCAATATATGCATTGAATTTAGTGTAGATTTTTATTTCTAGTCCTATTTGATTGTTTGCACAAGATGCATTGATTATAGTGTAGAATTTTATTTCTAATCCTATTTGATTGATTGCACTAGATGCATTTATTTTAGTGTATATGTTGATTTCTCATTTGATGCAACTAGATGTATGATGTACATTAATTTAGAAGTAATTGGACTAATAGTGCACATAGATTTCAGCACATATTTTCCCCTCCATCTATATCTATATCTCTCATTATCTCTCCTTATTTATCTCTCTATCTCACCCCCGAAACATACACAATTTCTCTCCATATCTATCTATTTCTCTCTCTCTCTCTAAAATTTCTCTCTCCGTATATATATCTTCTCCCCTCTATCCCCTCTTCATATCTCTATATCAACCACAAAACATACACACACTCATAGTGTGAGCACATAAAAATTATTCATGACATGAATTGACTTATGTGTTGAAATAATTCAACTATAAATACAAAACTTGAATTTTCATCCAAAATAAAATTTTCACTTACCTGAAATTTCTTCTTCTTGAAACTATAAACCATAATTGGCCACATCCTTATTATTCTCATTTTCCAAAATTCAACATTACTAATCAATTTTCATTCAAAAACCGTAATAGAGAATAATTAAATGTGTGACAATAAGAAAAATAAAATAAAATAGTTTCAAATTAATTGCAATGAAGATTGCTTGTAATTGAATTCATTGTTATTTCTCACATTTTCTATCATCAAAAATTGTTATATTGTCACTTTGCACTTAAAATTATTATTTCATCAGTTTTCATCATTCAAGTTAGTAAATATCTCATCATTCATCATTAATCTTTTTTTAACATATTTAAAATAATCAAAATAATTAGATGTTCAACAAAATTTGTATGACCTCACAAAAATGAAACTAGCTTAGATCCATCTTAACTCCGGATCCATTAACCATCCAGAGAGATCAAATATCTCCACGTGCAAACCTTTCCTCAAATTTTGCACTAAAAAAAGAGATTAACACCTCAAGAGATTTAACCTCTCTTGACACTTGATTGATCCAGAATTATGGGCCTAGACTGATTTTAATCAAAATGATTGCAAAATATCACTTTATTTTTTCTCTTATACAAACGACGACGTCCGTTTGCTCGAGATGTCAGGTTTCTGGTTCGTTATTTAAAGCCTTTAGTTACATTTATGTGGTGAGCTTCCTCGAATGTGAGTCTCTATAATATTTTAATTTTGCGATGGTTTTGTGGCATTTGAAATAAACAGGGTGATAGTATTTCGTTGCTCGATACATAAAACCCCGGTAGTGCTAGATTGTGTTGGAGTTAATGCTTACATCCCATATTTGAGAAGGTGGTTTCCAATGGTTGAGAAATTCTCTCAACCTCTCTGTCTAATTTAGGAATAAGTTGGATCTCAGAAACTCTATTTAATAGAGTAATCGGATTGTAATCTGTGTGTGTGAGTGTGTGTGCAGATACACCATTTGTGCATAATATATGATTGTGTTTCTGTAATTGTGTGATTTTCGCTATTTCTATCATGGTATCGGAGTGTCAAGTCGAATCGCTGAGTAGAGCTGTGTGTAGAGATGAGTGTGGAGCTTCGGTGTGATCGATCTCTGTCGTGAAAGCCCTCGTAAACCCAACGCAAGGCAGTGTTGGTTGCGCTACTGTTTGATAAAGTCGTACGACTTTGCATCTGAATTTTTCCATGCTGATGCGTTTAATCTTGTAAAAAAACGTAGCCTGTGGGTGCATCAGATTAACCATCGAATTTAATTTCTACGATGTTGATTGGTGGCGGGAGGCGACGGAGGCAGATGAGCACCATGGCGCAGTGAGGCAAGAGAGATCTGCGATGAATCTGTAACACTCGAGGCAAACTAAACAGCTGTAACGTGTTCCAGAAAATTGGATGAGGAGGTGTCTTGCTGGCAAAGATGCTGCTAAAGCCACCGTGTTGTTTGCGTGAAGCCATTAACCAACCTTGTTGCTGTGGAGTGTGAACGTGGATCGACCCACATCTTCGATCGTAACGTAGAAGTAACGCAGTCACCAGTTGAGATCGTTGCTACATTCCCGAGAGCTTGCGTGGGTTAAACGCAGGGTTTGTGAAAGAGTTCTGCTTGTGTGTCTCCATGCAGAGCTTCTCATGGTCATGCGCGTCCGTGAGGTCCTCCACTTCGCTAGCCAGCCAGCGCTCCCATGTGTGTCTCAAATCACCACTGATGTCTCAGCCCTGCGACATGACACCATCGACAGAGAACAAGTTAACCGTTATGAACAGACATGAGAACAGTGGTTTTGCCTTCAGCGGATTTGCAATGGTTTCATCTATTGAAATCACTACTGGAAACCAGAACACCGGTGGTCACTATTGCTGTGTTTATTGATCTGCTGGCCAATTGTGAGTTGATTTGATTGCAAGTTACATTTTTTGGCAGAAGCATCCAAACTCCTTTACTTGCATTCATACAAATACTTCACGTCGGTATTGCTTGGATGTCGATTCTTTAACAACAACATCAAACCTATACGCCCCTGTCTGGATTAAGTAATCCTTGAGCACTGTGTGATTCTGTTAAACACTTTTTTGTTTGCCTGCTTTAAGCATGGGGTTGTCTATACTAAGGAAGAATGGGTCTTTTCTCGGGGGAAGAATTGTGGAATATGATCAAGTTTAGGAGGAAAATATTCTTTATATCAGTAGTATGCACATTATGTAAATTTTAATGTTTTATACTACTATTAATATTAATCTTATTATTATGGGGAATTTAGAAAAACTAGCATTTGGTAAATTCTGACTTAAATTTTGGTAGAGTAAGTTATAGAAATTGTGTGTATTATATAGTGTTTAATACATCAAAATTTAGTGTCATATGTATTTTATAGTTAAACATAAATAAATACAATTAATCTTTTTGTACTATTACATAGAATTATTTTAAGTCAGGGACAAATAGATGGCATATCTAAACCCTAGGTAAGGGTCTAAATATTTTTTTTAAGTCCACTAAACATCTGAAACTTTCAATGAAAAAATTATAGGTATAGGTACTATGACAGTAAACATAATTTAGCTATAGTAATAATAGGAAAGATGAAATAGACATGAGATTCTAAAGAGAATATAGTCTTGAAGTATAGTATGAATTGTAATAGGGTAAAAATGCAAAGGTGGGTTATGCTTTCATGAGAAACGTGGTCAGAATTTTCATTTTCCCAATAGTTCAACTGAAGTTTTGAAATTAATTCAGCCGGACTAATTCTTCTGTTTACATTAACGGCATATTGACATCGTGTGTAAACAGATTTTTGGTCTGAGATTGGAAAATCGACAACAAAAGTTCTATTGAACTAATAGTCCCACAGAATTATTAGTTTAGCTAAACTTTTTTAAAATAATTCGGCCAGCCCCCAGACTGCAACAAGTTTTCCGTTAGTTACTATTGCTCTATTGTTGCTATGTTGTTGTCTGTCTATCTCTATTTTTGTTGCTATTTTTCTGTAGTGGCGTTGTCTCGCTCTGTTTGTGTTGCGTTGTTGCAAGGGTGTTGTCTCTCTCTGTTTGTGTTGTATTGTTCCAAGGGTGATGCCTCGATCTGTTTGTGTTGCGTTGTTGTAGGGGTGTTGTCTCACTCTTTTTATGTTGCATTGTTGTATAGGCGAGGAGGGGAGCAAGTGAATGTGAGAAGGTAAGGTTTATGGTTTATGCTCTATTTTTTTTTATCCTTTTTTTTATTTATTTAAATTTTATTTTCTTTGTTTATTGGTTTTCTCTAATCTACATCGTCGATGATGTCCTTAGCGATGTATGGCCTTGTCATCTCCTTTCATGCACGTTGTGCACAATCTCGTTTTCTTCTCCTCACGCACGCTCTCATTGTTTCATTGTCTCTGAATTTCCAAGTAGAAGAAAAAACCTACTATGCATCCTCTTATTCGAATTGTTTGATTTATTTGTGTTTACAAACTTTTCATTTTATTCTTTTGAAAGATAATTTCACATGGAAATGAAACCAAATATTTTCATAATTTTATTTCTTCTCCTAATTTTCTTAATATCACTGAATTGTCGGATGAAAATATTATAATCATACTAGAAAAAATAAATTTATTAGATGCACTCAAATTTAAATGTCAGATGATATGAATATATTTTTTCTCAGAGGGAGAAAAAAACATATGGTTTATATAGTGCACCAGTACAACTTCAAGTTTTATTTTAATTTTATAGACAAATTTTTCACAGGTGTTCCATAGTGTTGCTACTTAGATGTATGATAGAGACATTGGTTCACTACCTCATCACCTATTACCTTGTGCATCAAACATTCCAATAATTATTTATTACCTGAGTCCATGCCCCTACCCCAATGATAGGAATGAGGTTCTCTTCCCCACTCTATAGGAAGTTCCCAAGTTCCTCTACAAGATTCGCCTAAATAGTGCTTGCTTCTATGGATTCAACTAATATGGGAATCTTGGTTTGAAAATCACCTTCTCAAGCATCGAGTTCTTGTCTCGGGCCTTTTTCTTTTTAGAAAACTTGGAATTTCATTGAGATTAATATTATATAATATTTATTGAGATATAGATTTATATTGATTACCTGATATTGACTTGAACTTCACTCACTCCCTGAAAGAAAGGTTTGGTTAACAAAGGGTCCATGTGAGTAGCATTCATGCCATCCCGAAGCATATCAGCTTGTATGTCCGCATAACCTATGATATTCTTGTGTCATTGATGTCTACTTATGTGTACTATTGTTGATCATATTTGCATCCTAGACTTGAGTTCTTGTCTCAGGCCTTTTTCTTTTTAGAAGAATTGGATATACATTGAGATTAATATTGATCTGGTATTTATTGAGATAGGGATTTATATTGATTACCTGATCTTGACTTGAACTTCGCTCACTCCACGAAAAAAATGTTTAGGTAACAAAAAATCCGTGTGAGCAGCATACACACCATCCCAAAATATATCATCTTATATGTTTGCCTAACCTGTGATCTTCCCGTGTTCTTTATGTGTACTGATGTTTACCTTTGCTGATCATATTTACAACCTGGCCTTGAGTTCTTGTCTCGGGCCTTTTTCTTTTTAGGATACTTAGATATGAATTGAGATTAATATTGATCTGATATTTATTGAGATATCGATTTATATTGATTACCTGATCCTGACATAAGCTTCACTCACTCTCTGCAAAAAAAAAAAAAAAAAAATCCTGTAACAAAGAGTCCATGTGAGCAGCATCAATACCATCCCAAAAAAAATTAGCTTGTATGTCCTCCTAACCTTTCATCTTCTCATTTTTTTAATGTGTACTGATGTCTACTATTGTTGATCATATTTGGAGTCTGGCCTTGAGTTCTTGTCTCAGGAATTTTTCTTTTTAGAAGACTTGGATATGCATTGAGATTAATATTGATCTGATATTTATTAAGATATATATTTATATTTATTACCTGATGTTAACTTGAACTTCACTCACTCCCCAAAAAATGGATTCTTTTTCTTTTTAAGAGACTTGGATATGCATTGAGATTAATATTGATCTCATATTTATTGAGATATAGATTTATATTAATTATCGGATCATGACTTGAACTTCACTCACAACCCAAAAAACAATATTAGGGTAAGAAAGAGTCCATGTGAGGAGCATCGAGACCATCCCGAGACATATCAGCCTGTATGTGAGCATAACCTGTGATCTTCCTATGCTTTTGATGTGTACTGTGTGTCATAAAAAGTCACACATTCTCAACATTGAAATTTCCATGGATATAGTATGAGCTTGTCATGAGGCTAAAGATCAATCATAGGATGATCTGTTGTCATTGTATATTACTATGTACCGATGTGAACTTAAAAATTCCAATGTTAGATCACAACTTATAAGATGTTGAAAATTAATTTATGATTGATAATGAAAACCAATTAAATTTTATCTACACATTAATTTGATGCCAAAATTACCAATTGCATTTGAGCCACATATTAATTTATTCTCCTAAGAACTTAATATTGTTTCTTATGGTAACGTACTTCTACCCACATACTCATCTCGAAAGAGCTGCTAAGCTCTAAAAATGAAACGAAAATTGTTTATAATATCATCCATTTCTTCTGTAATTCTTGTTCCATTCATTATCATGTTTCTTTTCTCAAATATTCACTTCTGGTTCACAAAGCACCGTTTCACAACACAAGAATAATTCTCTTCACACAAATTTCACATGCACAGATCAACTCCACTAGACATATGTGCATACATGCATATATTAAACATTAGTCTACATCCATATTGTATACTCTATGATTATATTTTCATTTCTAGTAGCATATTTATTTCAATTAAGTTCATAATTTAAAATACCAATTTAAACTTACGCACATACCTAGTTTTCTTGGCTAATGTTGATCCTTAGATGGCATCACTCCATTTCAATTTCGTTCATAAATAGACATTACCAATTTAAAATTATTTACATGCCTAGTTTTCTTGGCTAATGCTGATCCTCAAATGACATCACTTCATGGCTAAATCTGAGTCATTGTTTCATTTTTATTCTTAGAGCTGAATAATATGAGTGTGCAAGATAATTGTCTCCACACAGGTTTCACATGGGCACAATAAATCCACTAGACATACTTACATACATGCATATATTTAACATTACTATACATCCATCTTGTAGAACATATCTATATATTTTCATTTATAACAACATATTTATTTCAATTAAGTTCATAAATAAACATACCAATTTAAACTTATGCAAATACCTAGTTTTCATGGCTAATATTGATCCTCGGATGACATCACTGCATGGTTAAATTTGAGTCATTGTTTCATTTTTATTCCTAGAGTTGAATAATACTATTCCGTGGAATAAGTGTCTTCATACATCTTTCATATGCACACAATAGCTCCACCAGACATATATGCATACATTGATATATTAAACATTAGTATACATCCATCTTGTATAACATATCATTATATTTTAATTTATAGCAGCATATGTATTTCAATTAAGTTCATAAATAAACATACCAATTTAAACTTATGCACATACCTGGTTTTCTTGGCTAATGTTGATCCTCGGATGACATCACTCCATTGTTGAATCTGAGTCATTGTTTAATTTTTATTCTCAGACCTGAATAATACTAGTGTGCAGGATAATTGTCTTCACAAAAATTTCACATGCACAGAACAAATCCACCAAACATACATGCATACATGCATATATTAAAAATTAGTGTAGATCCATTTTGTAGAACATATCATTATATTTTCATTTCTAGTGGCATATTTATTTCAATTAAGTTCATAAATAAACATACCAATTTAAACTTACATACATGTATATATTAAACATTAGTCTACAGCCATATTGTAGAACCTATCATTACATTTTCATTTTTAGCAGCATATTTATTTCAATTTAGTTCATAAAGAAAATACCAATTTAAACTTATGCGCATACCTGGTTTTCTTGCAACATATTTATTTCAATTAAGTTCAAAAATTAACATACCATTTTAAAATTACATACATGCATATATTAAACATTAGTATAGATCCATTTTGTAGAATGTATCATTATATTTTCATTTCTAGAAGCATATTTATTTCAATCAAGTTCATAAATAAAAACACCAATTTAAACTTATGCACATACCTGGTTCTCTTTGTAATGTTGATCCGCAGATGACATCACTCCATGGTTGAATCTGAGTCATTGTTTCATTTTTATTCTCAGAGCTGAATAATACTAGTGTGCAGGATAATTTTCTTCACACAACTTGAACATGCACACAATAGCTCCATGAGACATACATGCATACATGCATATATTAAATATTAGTCTAGATCCATCGTGTAGAACCTAACATTATATTTTCATTTCTGTGTGCAGGATAATTGTCTTCACACAGCTTTTAGATGCACACAACATCTCCACTAGATATACATGCATACATACATATATTAAACATTAGTCGACATCCATCTTGTAGAGCCTATCATTATATTTTCATTTATTGTAGCTTATTTATTTCAATTAATCTCATAAATAAACATACCAATTTAAAATTATGCGCATACTTGGTTTTCTTGGCTAATGTTCATCCTTGGATGACATCACTCCATGGTTGTAACTTAAGGCAAATATTAAGGCAAACCATGTATATGTCATTTCTCCCATAAAGTTTAATTTAATATCTTTTTAAGGAAATGCTAGTGTTTTTGGAAACCATGTACATGCCATTTCTCCCATAAACTTTAGGGAATTTTCTAGTTTTTTGGGAACCATGTACATGTCATTTCTCACATAAAATCAAGGAAAAATTTAAGTATAACCATGTACATGTCATTTCTACCATAAAATTTAAGGAATTTTCTAGTGATTTTGGAACCATGTACATGTAATTTCTATGCCATTTCTCCCCTAAACATTAAGGAAAAATTTAAGGATAACCATGTACATGTCGTTTCTCCTATAAAATCAAGGCAAAATTTAATGATAGCCATGTACATGTCATTTCTCACATAAACATTAAGGGATTCTTTAGTGTTGTGGGAACCATGTACATTTCCTTTCTATTTCATTTCTCCCATAAAATTTAAGGGAAAATTTAATGGAAACCATGTACATGTGTCATCTCTCCCATAAAATCAATAAAAACATTAAGGTATGTTGTAATATCCCTGTTTAGGGTAGCCTCCCTATTGAGGGTCCAGGGGGCCCTACCACGTTACCGAGTTCTACGTAATTGGGGGACTGCGCGAGGATCCCTGTCCTGAGATGCTCCGGTGGGCCTTAAGACCCCACCCTTAGCACCCTGGGATGACGCCCTCACTAACAATTTGAGCTTTTGGTGTAGTGGTTGGATCAACGTGGTATCAGAGCCGAGGTCTCGAGGTCGAGACTCGCGGAGTGTGGTGGGCTGTAATATCCCTGTTTAGGGCAGCCTCCCTATTGAGGGTCCGGTGGGCCCTACCACGTTGCCGAGGTCTGCGTAATTGGGGGACTGCGTGAGGATCCCCATCCCGAGATGCTCCGGTGGGCCTTAAGACCCAACCCTTAACACCCTGGGATTCCACCCTCACTAACAGTTTGAGCTTTTGGTGTAGTGGTTGGATCAATGCTGTAATATTCGCAATTAGCAGCAGCTAATTGGAAATATTAATTTTAATCAATTTTGCCTTATATAATTAAATTATAAATAAAAGTGAGTAGAGGGGGACATAACTCACTCTAAAAATAAAGTGCACTCCCTATTAGACACAATGTTGTAACTTAAGTGAGCCAAGGGCGGCCAAGAGATCACGTAGAGAAGGGGGCCCATATACACTCTAGAAGCTTCTGCGCAGATGAGGATGACCACGCGGAGGAGAGAGAGGCTACGTTGGGGTTTTGGAGGGAAACCAACGTTATAAAACATGGAGGAGCCTTGTCATTGGATTCATTCTATAGTTGATGATTTGAGCTAGACGTTTGTCTTCTTGAGCATGTTGGTTGTTTAGCCTATCTGCAGCACTGTTTAGTGCATTGAGTGTCTTCGGTCGGAGATCTCACCCTTAGCCCCGGGGGACTTCGAGTGCCTACTCAGGCAAGGTATTTTCTTCAGTATTTTGTGGGAGGTTTTAATTTTTGGTTTTTTTTTGGAGCTGTGCATTTATAGAGACCGCGCAGTCAATGGGAGAGAGAACACAGTACCTTTTTGGAGGTGCTCCGGATTGGGGTTTCTGCAGGAGATTCAGCCAAGATTTTGAGCAGAGGGTCAGCCTTTTCCCACAGGATGATTTTGGCGTAGATTGAGGCAGTGTTTCAGCTATTTCAATTTAGCCTTTGTGCAAAGCCTTGGAGGCCAGCGTAATTCCCTGAGGAGGTATTTTCTGGTGATTTTCGGGGGTTGGCCATTTTTGATATGGTTTCTAGGTTTTGACCGGGTTGGTGAGTAGAGGAGGTTTGCAGATTTTCAGCTCTTTCCAGCAAGGGGATCAGCCCCTAGTCTCTAGTCCATTCCAACAGTAACAGCTACATGGCAGTTTTCTAGTAGCTGGGACGCAGTTCATAGAGCAGCCGTTTATTGTATTTTCTGAAAGATTTTCTTCACTTTCCTTGAGCGAGATTAAGTGCCATCACTCTGATCACCTATTTTACTTCATTATGTTTCTCAGATTAATAATATGGCTCAGAATTTTCTCTCTATGTTTTCTGTATGAGTTGCCGTAATTTCTTTCTCTGTTATTATGTGTTTGCTACACTATTATTTATTTATATTTCTAAGCATTCTAGTTCTATACCACTTGGTTTGTTTATCTTTCACTCTTAGATAGAGTCTAGAAAGGGGCAAGTAGCCTCTGGATCTTGTCATCTTTTAGAGGAAAAATATCCGGTAAATGCCCTCTAGTCCATCTCTGGTTGGAGTTTGCCATGTTTTAGAGATATCCCCAAAACGAGATATTACATATGTCTTTTATATGCCATTTATCCCATTAACTTTAAGGAAAAATTTAAGGCAAACCATGTATATGTCATTTCTCCCATAAACTCTAGGAAATGAAAAGTTTAAGGCATGCCATTTATATATGTCATTTATGCTATAAAATTTAAGGAAAAATTTGAGGCAAACTATGTACATGTCATTTCTCCCATAAACGCAAGGAAAAATTTAAGGAAAATCATGTACATGTCATTTCTACCATAAACATTAAGGTATTTTCTAGTGCTTTGGGAACCATGTATATGTAATTTCTATGTAATTTCTCTAGAAAATTGAAGGAATTTTCTAGTGTTTTGGGAACTATGTACATGTAATTTCTATGTAATTTCTCCCATGAACTTTAAAGAAAACATTAAGGAAAAACATATATGTAATATTCCCAACTAGCCATACGCTAGTTGGAATATTAATTTTTGTCTTTTCTTCTTTTATTGATGAATAAGAGGGTATGGAGACCCATAAATCTCCTTAATTGGAATAAAATCACTCCTAATGTGAATTAAATTCATCTTAGCAGCTTAATTAAGCACCCTTATGTGTGAAAGGGGGCTGGAGCATGAAGACTGGGTCAACTTTTACCAAATCAACACCGTTGTTATGGAGGAGTGGATATTTATTGAGGGACAATGCAATTTTGGAGAGAGATCTCATGCATGGGGATAATGGCTATAATGAGTCGGGCCAAGGGTGAGGAAGCTCACCACTTATATAAGGAAGAGGATAGCAGCCATATATCATTATGCTATGTTTCTATGTTTTATATTTTATGGTATGTTTAGACTTGTTCCTCTCTTCAGCTGTTTAGCTAAGATTGTAGTGTTGTTTAGCACAGAGTGTTCCTGAGTGGGAATCCCACCTCTATCCTTGGTGGGACGTATAGTGCCCACTCAGGAAGAGTATTTTCACTATATTTCCACATTCAGGCATCTGGCCAAAGCTTCAGTCTTATGGTATAGCATAGTTCCTATTGAGGTTGTGTTGTGCTGCAGGGCAGAAGTTGAGGAGGGTTGATTTGGGTGATTTCTGAGCTAGATCTCATTGGAGGATGATTTATTTCTCTATGGATGCTAGTATGGAAGGCCCTTAAGCATCATTGATATATTTGGCTCCATGCCACAATTTTGTTATCCCCTACAACACAGTATCAGTCTGGATCTGCATTATTCTAGGGAGGAGTTGTAGGGGGTAGTTGCAGTGGATGATTTGGGGAATGATTTCTTCAGTGAAGGGGATAACCTTTCATCCAGAGGACCCATTGTAGGATAGCATACTTGTTTTTATATTAGATTTATCCATAACTCTTTAGTTACTTTCTTGCAACATACTTTCAGCCTTAGGGTTGCAGCTCATATTGTATTATTGGGTGTATTTACTGGAAACCCTCTTGGGTTGTATTGGAAGGTTGTTATAAAGCCTAGATCATCATTTTTTGTATCTCTTGAGGCATATATCAGCCCTTTATATTTTCTATGTTCATTTTTTGTAGTAGTGCTCCTATGACTGTGTTGTAGTAGTCTTCCGACATTTCTGATATAGTAGAAACACCTCAATATTGAGGGATTTACTCATTGGTGGTTTGTGGGCTTGTATTGTATTATATGTGCCTCATCATTTTGTACTATTTTGTTATTGTAATGATAAATAGAAATGCTCCATATTGGTCTCATATTTTGATGTGATGTTTACACTGCTTATTCAAGTATTCTGTTCTATATTCCTTTTTTTCCATTTTGTAATATTATAGTGGTATCAGAGCATAATCTTGGCTCAGCCTGTGCATCTTAAGATAATATGTCATCAGAATAAGGAGATCCTCTCATAGATAGAGAGAATAGGTATATCGTGACCAACCAGAAGTATTATTATAAATATGATAAATAAGGCAAGGGTAAAACCTTGTTATCATGAGGGGATGTGGAGAAGAAGTTTCCTAAGATTATTCTTCGAACTATAAAAGACAATTCCAGAGAAATAAAGGAGATGAGGATTCCCCTTAAGGGTTTCTACCTGGTGAAGGCTCTAAAATTTCTCATCACTAGAGTGATCAACTAGTGAAGCAGCAAGCCTCCCAATGCTCTACAATGCCTACATTTTTAGGAGTGGGAATTGAAGGCTTTCAAGAATAGGAAACTGTTGAAGAATATTCCATGGAGTATGAGTCTCAATCTTAGAGATTCAAGGATCATTTTAGTTTTCAATAATTTTTTCAGATCAACGAAAATAAGGGACACGGGCATCACAATAAAGGTGGAGGATTCCTACATAATCATTGTCTTTACCGAACTATGGGAAGATTTTTCTTACCCTACATTAATGGGTCATATGAATTCACTACCAAATCATGGGTAGAGAAGCTAGACATCTACTTCCAGCTGAACCAAGTACTGGAGATGGATGCCATCAAAATAGAAGCACATCACCTTGAGTGAGGGGCACATGATTGGAGGTTTCATGGCCATTCTACATTGGGTCATGCCAATGTGACTGCATATTCAGAGTTCACAAGGAGGTTTGTGGAGAGGTTTGATCAAAGATATTTAGGGGCACCTTTCATGGGGCTAGCAAAGTTCAAACAATCAGGTAATCTAGAAACTTATATTTCGTAATTTCTATAACTTTTTTGTTCTGGTTTCTAATTTATCTGCAAAAAGGTGGGTCTATATCTTTATTTTTGGGTTAGAAAAACCTTTGTATGGGTTAGTTAATTCTAAAAATCCCGCTACCTTTCAAGAT
Organism: Pinus albicaulis; assembly: GCA_034641835.2. NCBI lineage: Eukaryota > Viridiplantae > Streptophyta > Pinopsida > Pinales > Pinaceae > Pinus > Pinus albicaulis. The sequence goes on along the minus strand of JAXQQM020073900.1, from coordinate 52,819 downwards.
GCCATTGAAATGGCTAGAGATCTACAGGATGCCTTGCCAAAAGCAAAGGCAACATTTCAGCAAAGGCCCACTTTTCCATCAAAGGGAAAATATAAGAAGGCTCCATTTTCAAAATATAGCCAAAGTGAATTACCTCTTAGTGATGATGTCTGAATATATTTGAGGAGAAGGAAGATTTTATTCACATGCTAAGAATAATGGGCACCCGGACATACATGTGCAATAGGAAAGGAACACTATATAAATGTCTTCCCAGGTGATGATGAGGAAGAATAATAAGAACTGGAAGGATGTCATAGTGCTGGAATAGCAGGAGATGATACACCACCACGAGGAGGTGAGAATGGAGCAATTGATCCAATTGGGGAGACTCTTGCATCATTGAGAGTGGTATCCAAATATTAGAAAACTTCCACATAGAAAAAAGACTTGTATTTTCATAGTGGAAGCAAGGACATGATAGTCCCATCTATTACGCATATTATATTGGCCCATGAGACATTACTGTTTTGTGGAAAACCATCGATAAGGCCACCTGATCAGGAGATGGTGAGAAATGACTCACAACATGTTGTAGCACTCACAGATCCCAGAGGAGTGGGAACATTAGGAGGTCATGGTACAATGTAGAGAGCCTTGGGTAGACTCAAGGAGGAGGGAGACATTCTCCCACTATCATTATTACCCACTCTCACACCACATCTTGCACTGAGGGAGGATGCTACAGGGATGGAGAATGGAACCATCATGGTGCAAGGAGACTATTCCTTGACTTTTGAAGCTCAGACAATGTTCTCACTTGGTGAGAAATATTTCACACATGGTATAGGATGGGTGCCATTGATGCATACATTGGCCAAACTTAGGAACTTTTGGATAGGTGATAGCTTCCCTAGAAGATTAACCTCCAAAAGCTTCATCCTTTACTTGAGCATGGGCAGCTACAAGAGGAGCAGGAGAGGAAGGATAAAAGCACACTAGGAAGTAAATTTGACATGGGGGATGTCAAAGAAAGAGGCATCCACATCACATGTTCTTTAAGTGATAGATCATCATTGATGTCACTTTCGAGTATAGATCCTTATTGGAAATCCCAATTGTTCGTGGATTATTCCAAGGATCTTTTTACTTGTATGATACTTGATGACTAGATACAAGAGGAGGGGTATTCAGTTAGAGATGAGGTCATCTACTATCATGGTAGGATATTCTTATCTAGAGCATCCAAGCTGAAGGAGAAGTTACTACAAATAGCACATGCAGATTTTCTCTTCAGCCACTCTTATTCCATGAGGTCATACCATACTATCGTGGGAGGGTTTACTTGGGAAGTCTTTGAATAGGAGATATATCAGCATTTGAGGAGATGCATGGACCATGTGGAGATGGGGGAGATACATAACTCTTTTAGGTATTTATCATAGCCACCTCTTTCCTCTTTAGGAACGAGAGGGGACCTATCTATGGGCCACTCCATTTGTGTGAGAAAACCATATGGTAAGGATCATGTTTATATGCATAATGATTTGTATAATGATTATTTACATTCCTTCACCATACATGTGCAGGTCATTTCTCCAAAGGAGAGAATTATTTCTTATAAACATCATGGCCAACCTTGGGCCCTAAATAGTGTTGAGCATGCCCACTGCCTAGGACGATATAGGGATATGATATATCATTCAGTGTTCACTCCAAAGGCACCAAACATTACTCACATTCTCGAAACATTTGAGCAGAATATGGAAACAATTAAGTGTTAGGAAAACCACTTACCATATCATTATATGAGGCATTCCAGAGATATATTGTGACGGCTCCACATATGGAACTATGATCCACCTTGATTATTTCATATGGATGTTTATGTATGATTGGTTTTGATCCCATACATTGATGATGTCCTTATTATTTTTATGGGAATGATTGGAGGAATGATGGAAGGGTTGGATGTGCCCTTTGGGAGAGTGTTTCTCCATGTTTCCCATGTGTTTCAGGGAGAACAATGGGAAAACCATGATTTCTTCATTGTGTATTTTTCTTCCTTGTGGGATGAGTCATTTGCATCTCACGAGAACTTTGCAGGAGCATGTCATGGATGGATTGATTGGGAGACACTTGGGATATGAGGAGAAATTATCCCATGGTGGTGTCACCAAGGAAGGGGGAGAAGTGCTGCAGCACTCCCCTTTATAGTTGCTTGAGAACAAGAAACATTTTGGAGGCAAGGACTGTAATATTCCCAATTATCCATAGGCTAGTTGGAATATTAATTTTGTTTTTCTTCTTTGTTTGATGAATAATAGGGTGTCCAAACCCATAAATCTCCTTAATAGGAACAAAATAACTCCTAATGTGAATTGAGGTCATCTTAGCAGCTTAATTAAGCACCCTTGTCTGTTAAAAGGGGCTGGAGCATGAAGACTTGGTCAACTTTGACCAAATCAACAACGTTGTTATGGAGGAGTGGAGATTTATTAAGGAACAACGCAGTTTTGAAGGGAGATCTCATGCATGGAGATATTGGCTTTAGTGAGTGGGGCCAAGGGTGAGGAATCTCACCACTTATATAAGGAATATGATGGAAACCATACATCATTATGTTATTCTTTGATATTTTATATTTTATTGTTTGTTTAGACTTGTTGTTGTCATCATATGTTTAGATAAGTTTACAGTGTTGTTTAGCACATGGTGTTCCCGAGTGAGAATCCCACCTCTATCCTTGGGGGGAGCTCTAGTTCCCACTGAGGAAGATTATTTTCACTATATTTCCACATTTGGGCATTAGGCCAAAGCTTTCATGTTATGGTATAGCGCAGTTCCTATTTAGGTTGTGTTGTGTTGTAGGACAAAAGTTGTGGAGGGTAGATTTGGGTGATTTCTGAGCTATATCTCATTGGAGGAAGGTTTATTTCCCTTGGGTGTCTATTAAGAAAGGCTCTTGAGTGTGATTGAGATATTTAGCACCAGGCCAAATTCTTTTTTATCCGCTACAATGCAGTATCAGTCTGGATCTACATTATTCTAGGCAGGAGTTGTAGAAGTAGTTGTAATGGATGATTTTAGGGAGTTATTTCTTCATTGAAGGGGTAATATTTTCATCTAGAGGACCCATTGGAGGAGGGAATACCTATTTTCATATCATATTCATCCATAACTCTTTAGTTACATTTTTTCAACATACTTTCAGTCCTAGGGCTACAGCTCATATTGTATTATTGGGTGTATTTCCTGGAAACCCTCTTGGGTTGTCTTGGAAGTTTGTTATAAAGAATATATATTAATTTTTTGTATCTATTGAGGCATATATCATCCCTTTTTATTTTTTATGTTCATTTCATGTATCAGTGCTCCTATGACTATGCTGTGGCAGTCTTCTGGAATTTTTGATATAGTATCAACACCTCAATATTGAGGGATTTACTCATTGGAGGCTTGTGGGCTTGTATTGTATTATTTGTGCCACATTATTTTGACATATTTTGCTGTTGTTATGATAAATGGAATGGATCCATATTGGTCTCATATTTTTATGTGATGTTTACACTGCTATTTCAACTATTTTTTTCTATATTCCTGCCTTTTCTATTTTGGAATATTACAATGTACATGTCATTTATCCAATACACTTAAGGAAAACCATGTACATCTCGTTTCTTTGATCAAATTTAAGGCAGACCATTTACATTTCCTTCTCCCATAAAATTTAATTTAATATATTTTTTAAAATTAAGGAAAACTTTAAGGAAAACCATGTACATGCCATTTATGTCGTAAACTTTAAGGAATTTTCTAGTGTTTTTGGGAACCATGTATATGTCATTTATCCCATAAATTTTGAGGAATTTGGTAGTGTTTTGGGGAACCATGTACATGGAATTTCACCCATAAACTTGAAGGAAAAACATCTACATCTCAATTATCTGATGCATTTGCAATTAATGTTCATTTAATAATTTTATTGAATTTCTTTTCTTTTTTCTAGTGTTTTTCGGAGCCATGTACATGTCATTTATTTCGTAAACTTTAAGGAATTTTATAGTGTTTTTTGGAACCATGTGCATGTAATTTAACCCTTAAAATCTAAGTCAAACCACCCACATGTCATTACTCCCATGCATTTGCAATAAATGTTCATTTAATATATTTTATTGATTTTTTTTCAGGCATAAAAAAGCCCACTAAACATGGTTGAAAATTTGATATTATGCATAGATGTTTCTTCCTATCCCAATCCATGGAAAGTAGTGATTACATATATGCTTTGCAATATCATGACTAACAAGGTCCTCCAAAGGAAAATTAATATACCGGTAATAATAACAAACAACGAGGCATGTTATATTGCATTGATAGAAGGCTTGGGAAGAACTAGGGAGTATCTATCATATAGAATTTTAGTTTTTACCAATTATTAACTTGTATGCAACTACATGAAAGGCATGTACCAAGTTAAGAAGAAGAGGCTAAAACTACTACATGGAAAAGAAAACAATATTGTTAGACAATTTCAAATTTTAATTATAAGATATTGTGAAAATGTTAATAAGATTTCTGGTGATCTATTGTGTGGAGAAATGCATATTCAATATTCCTATGTCAAATATGAATTAATAGATGAATTAGTATTATACGAGGAAATGCCAATTCAAGATTAATATCTAAAAGATTAATTAGTGTTGAGACACTCTCCTTCAAAATTTGTTGATGGACATTGTAACATGTCTTTGATATGTGTGTGTTTTTTACTTATAAATGCATCATTTTGTTGGCCAAATAAATTGATCTTTTGGTCAAGATCGATCTCCCTAGTGTCAGAAGAAAATCTCGCAACAAAAAAACAACTAAGTTTATCTTTCTCTAAATATATTCGTTTTACAAGTAAATTATATGAAGGTGTCAATCCTACCGTAGATCCAAATGCTGATTTGTAACCGTATTTCTTCCGTTGCATCAGTAGTTCTTCCATAGCAACAAGATCTCTTTTGTTGCAACAATAGTTCTTCCATCGCAACAAAGTGTTGTCTTTCGTCACAACAAAATGTCGTCTTTTATCGCAACAAAGTGTCATATTTAAATATATGCAATCACAAACAAGAAAATATTAAATAGCACCTGTATAAAAAATAATTATAAAACATACCTATCATAGTGATCAAGGAATCTATGAAATAAACGATCAAATGACAACTTATTGAAATAAAAAATCGAATGACAATTTATTGAGAAAAACAAAACTTGATTGTATTAATCTTAAAATAATAGAAGAACCTTACAACCTTAGCCTTGATGTTGAACAGGCCTTCCTGGGTTCCGATGGAGGAGTCTCCTCTACTTTGATAAGTCTTTCACTCTTCCTCCAAGAGCACATAGAGGTATGTGATCTTTCCTCACAAAATCTCAGCAGAAAGAAAACTAAATCTCAATAGCACTTCACCTCAATCACACACTAAAGCTTGAACTCCCCTTGAGGCTACCCAATGCCTCTTTTTATAGAGTAGATGAGGAGGTTAGGGTTCCAACTATGAAGGGATAGAATCCTCCTTCAAAGGGATACGCTCCTCACATCAAGGGGTTAGCTCCTTAAGGTGTGGGATGCATGAACCTTACTAGAGCATACTCATTCCCAAAAAATCTCATCAAAAAGCTTCTAGAATTGACCAAAAATTAGCTTTTTAACTTTAATTCTTTCCCTTTTGATTTTGAGAGGGGGTACGTAGGCATTACATAGAGAAAATGCATTCTAGAATGCATTTTTGCTTCACATTACTTGCGTACCTAGGGTTTTGGATCCTTTTAGGGTTTTTTTCTCCTGTTTTAGGGCTTGACATGAGGAGTAAAGGTTGTAAGACTTGCAGACGAGGTAAGTATCAGGGACAATGAGCTCATATAGTCATCAAAATGTCAAGGTGACATTTTTTAGTGCAACATATTGCTCCATAAAGTGCGAAGTCTGGAATAGATGAAAATGATGTCTGTCATATATAAAGAGTGAAGTAATTTATCATTTCAAGGATCATCTTATCAACACCCCAGTCGGAACCTGTAAAAAATTTCAATTCAAAATATATATATGTAAACATATCATCGCTGAGGTAGGCATTCCCATACTCAGATAAAAACTAACTAGAAAATTGATTTAAACTGTTCTAATACAAGAATGATTTTCAATACATCAACAGTATAGACGTGTGTAGACATAGTATGGATGTAGCCATATATTTATGAATATTCCACTATATAAATAAAAAAATTCCTCGCATCTTGGATGGTAGAAAATAGATCCAACGTCTTAAATTTCGTTTCTCGAACCAGTACGATTCTATCCATGTGAATAAATGTGTCGAAGGCGAACATGGTAGAAACCACTTGATTACCAGTCAATAATGTAAACTATTAACAAGTGTGAGAGTAACCACCAGTGATGTCAATGGATCTCAAAGTACTCAGTACAATCCATGAAATGTGAATGAATGAGCTGAAGTCGAACATGTCACAGAATCATCTGATTAAAGGTTAATGATGCAACCTGTCATCGAAGGTGAGAAACATGCCATTGAGGCATGTAGATTTCAAGGTACTGACGATTTCTGCTCAACTTCCTAGATAATGAACTGTCATTGATAGAAAGCGATCTGTTATAGGAAATCCCAAAGCACGAAATCATAGATCAAGTTTTGAAGAAAAATATTGGCAAGGACTAACTCAGGGATGGTCAAAATGGAAGACAAATATTTCGCAACTAAATGGTTTGTTTGAACTATCCTCTTGAACACATAACGACACTACAGATGGTTTGGTTACAATTGACCCAAAGCTAATACCTAGAAACCGGTTGAAGAGTTTCAATATGGTTTGATTAACTGTTAGGTAAAGGATTTTCCCAAACCAGGTGAACAAAAGTGTCATGTTCAAGAGTGGTTAACGGTTTTTCGAATAATCAAAATGTAACAAACAGGTTCGTTTTTCTCTCTTTTCCCCCACCATTTATGGCAAGTACCTCTTTATTTTTGACAAGCTTGAGGAGGATAACATTTTCTTGTTATAAGCTCATCCTTCGTATGAGTCCAACTTAGTTTAATATTCAAACCCTAAGAAGGAGTGGTTAATTCCTGCTTAAAAATATAATAGGTCCTTTACTTTTAAATTTTAATGAGTCGAGTATAGGAGAAACTCGGTGTTTTTCAATTTTAGGGAGTTAAAAAAAAAACTTAAGAAAACTTCATGGTGTAATTTTTTGTAAATTTAGTCTCTCGAGCCCGAAAAAGGATAAAATAATGTGGGATAGAACTGTATTGACCATAATTAGTCAACGTATACCTTTTTTGTAAATAGTCCATTTCAGTCCTAAAAATGGATAAACTTATACTGAAAGGATGATCATTCATTTACTTTAACGAGTTCGAATAATCAAGTTCTTGGCAATATTTTCATTTTTGGAGAGTCTGAAAAGGGCTTAAAAGAGGACTCCAATGTTTTTTTTTTCGTAAATTTTTGAAAGAGTCCAAAAAAGTGGTAAAAGTATGCTCTTTGTTGAAAAAATGATTAGTTTTACCGAAAAATCCAATATTCTGCACAAAAACTTGAAACAATTACACATACCTATATAAGATAAATAAAAATGCTTTCAAAAATTACCTTTTTAAAGTGAAAAATTTAAAATTTAAAAATTCATTTATTCGAAAAAACTTATAAAAAGGACTTTTTTTACTTCATTTTTACTATTTGAATTCAGAGTGAAAAAGTGAGAGCTTTTGGATAAAAAAAACTTCCTGTGAAGATTCTGAAAATCTGCTCATCGGAATCAGAAACTATCAAGTCCAAGTAATCTATATAAATTCTAGACCATATGAGTGCCCAAGTTGATCTCTTAATATGGCTAGCGAACAGGTGGGACACACAAGACGAGTGTTTCTTGTTTGGCGGCCACCAGTTCGAAGTCGAGTTGGAGGACATATATTTTTTGACTGGTTTTTCCAATAGGGGCGGACACTTATCTCTATTCGGGACTAGATCAGGTGGCCAGTCTATTGCTAGTCTCAAAATAGAGTTTTTCAATGGTTGAGTAGACCCAAAGGATAAACAGATAGATATCAAAACTATTATCCATCCTAAGTCCAAATTTATTGTCTTCACTGTTATTAGACTGTATAGGAGTGCAGCATTACGTGTTGCCAGTCTCATGCTGAGGGAATTTATATTGTTAGATTTTTGTCGACGTATTTTCGTTGGTTGAACAACCAACTAGTTGTCATTAAGGACTTTCATATGCTAGGATGGACTACCGCAGCGACAGAGACATAGCTTTTCCTCCAGGAGAGTAATGGGATGATTCAAGTAAAAATCATTTTCAACACTTTCTAAGTCCTAATTTCTTTTTGTATTTTAAACCATCCAACACAAGACGATGTATAGTTTGAAACACACTTCTATGCTATGATATATCTCTATTACCGGCTATTTCTGTACATGTTATTGAATGTTGTTTAATTTACCTTTTTTATTATTGCAAATGTCTATTTATCATACTAGAAGAAACTACATTCGCTAATGTATTTAAATGTCTTGGAATATGCTAATATTCAATGTAATCAAATTCGCATTCCAAGAGATGAACTCTCAAAAATAACCTTAATAACACTAGATTCCTAATGGCATACACCCTGTTAAGTTGTAATACAACAAGTTTAAAGTCCAACCTAACAATCAAGCTTCGAATCCCAAATGAGATGGATTAAGATAATAACTCAAACATTTCACTATACTTTGCAATGTTATTTGTTGTTTGACCGAGGCTTACCCCATGCATAGACACTAACTCGTCAAAGGGTGAATAGATAACCCAAGCTGCGGAAGAAATGTTCTGTGTACTACGACAAGCACCATAAGCAAAACCAATGTATGTCTGAAGAGACGTCGACATATGTAATATCAAGAGTAAAACTCAAATAAGCAGGAATATTGATAAGAGAACACTATAAACTAGGCATGCTTTTCTAATCTAAAACACACCAACAGTAAAGAAACTAATCTAATCAAAAAATCTCCACACCAAAATTAAGCATAATATCTCTTTAGATAAAGCCCATTTCTGGGTTTATCTAAAGGGACACTGCCGAAATTTATCAGGTCATAGGCCCTTTTTGCCAGCTTTCGCTTAACAATGTAAGGACCATGCCACATAGGAACAAATTTTCCAGCCCCTAGCTTTTCGTTGGCTTGATCGTACACTAAAACTAGGTCTCCTTCTGAAAAATTACGAGGTGTAAAATTTCTATCGTACTGAGATTTTATTCATTTGACATGAGCCTCATTTGCTAATGCAGCATTTCGTCGATTCTCATCTAGATAAGCCAAGTACAAAAAATGCTTCTCCTCTTCAGATGTAGCTAGGAGTAATTCTATGGCTAATTTCAATGACGGAATTTCACATTCAACAGGAAACACAACTTCAAAACCGTAAACCAGTTGAAAGGGAGTGAAACCAGTTGATGTTTTTACTGAGGTCCGATACGCCCAAAGTGCTGAAAATAACATGGAATGAAAATTTGAATTATGAATATGAATGATTCACTTGATCATAGTGACTAAAACTTTATTGATAGTTTCAACTAGACCATTAGCCTGTAGGTAATATGGAGTAGAACTATCGTGGCGTAGGCCAAGTTGATCTGTCAGTTCAGTCATCATGATATTTTGAAAATAACTTCCATGATTCATAATTATGGCTTGAGGAACATCGAATCTAGAAATTATATGATTGAACACGAAAGTTGCAGTAGTCTTACAATTTGCTGAAAATGTAGGCATCGCTTCGGCCCACTTAGTAAAATAATCTACCACTAGGATAATATACGCATGCCCCCCGACCGAGTGAGGGTTACATGTAATAAATTCGATACCCCACTTTGCGAAAGGACCGACAACAATTATAGGGTGAAGAGGAGCTGGTGGTGCACGTATTTTATGATGAAAGACCTGACAATTGTGGCATTTCCAGACTGCATAGATACAATCTTTGAATAACAACGGCCATAAATAACCACCATGCAATATATTTTGGGCTGTGGCATACCCAGCCACATTACCGGGACATGCTCCAGAATGGCAGTTATTTAGAACCTTCTCAGCCTCTTCATGAGTAAGACAGCATCGGAAAACAGAGTCTGCTCCATGACGATAGAGTGTATCACCAATAATATTGTATTTTTGGGATTGGAAACGTATTTTCCATCGCTGAGATCATGAAATTTCAGGCAGAAAAGATTGGGCTTGGAGATAAGAAATAATATCCCCATACCAAGGATCAAGAGTACTGATAAGAAACAAGGATTCGTCTGCAATGGGCTACTCTACCACAGTTTCAGTCTCAGTAGACAGGAAATCACACATCAGTTCTTCAAAAACCAAAGATTTCTTTGCCTTGGATTTTTCAAATTCCAAGTCAAATTCCTGCAGGATAACTATTCATTTGGAATACTTTCCCCCTAGAATTTTTTTGTTCAAGATGTACATCATAGGGTTACACTCAGAAATTACTGTGTTTTTGCCTAATAATATGTAGTGACGAAAGCGTTGGACAACTTGAATAGCTGACAAGGCCAATTTCTCCACATGTGTGTATTTGATCTCAGTTGGATGCATATTTCAACTAAGATAGTAAATCAGATGTTCATTTTTGAATTCATCTTCCTGAACTAAAACCATCCCAATGGTGGAATGTGACACTAGTACATTTGGTGGAAATTCTGACACTTGGTTCTGACACTTTTGACCAAATGTCAGAAATTTCCCTAAATTTTTTCAATCCTACCCGAAACCGTCGCTATACCTACGTCTAGAGAAATGTGTCGCAATACCGACACTTATACAAAGTGTCACAATTGCGAAGTTTGAAGGAAGAAGTCACAATTGTAACACTATGCCCCAAAGTGTCGCTATTGCGACGGCTACTTCGAAACGTCGTAATTGCGACACAATGTCTAAGTGTCACAATTACGACATTTAGAGGGATCCTTCAGCGACACAGTCGGTATAATGACACTTATATGAAATAAACGATAGTTATATGCCTTTAAAAAAATGGTCGGCTTACAGAGTAGCGCGAGGAGTAGTTAATGGAGGCACCTTTGCGATTGCGTATAATTTGGAGAGAAAATAGTAACAATGAGAGAGGCTCATTTAATTGCGTCTCTGATTTGTGAAGGTTTGTATTGTTCAGCCTGAAATTCTATGCTGTCAAGAAAGACTCGCAATCCTCTGGAAACAAGACTGTTATGAAGATGTCTGGCGAAGAAACGGACATTGGGTTCACGACTGTTGATGAGAACATTGTAGTCCGGCGAAGAAGGCACCAAGGAGGGTATTCTCAGTGAATGAGGGATGTTGAAATATTAATTTCAACTACCTACCCTGTCCTCTAGCCGCTTTCTAAATCTGTTTGAATGGCTCTGTCAAACAGCTGCTTTCTAAAACTGATGAATAGTCAATTTTGGTTTTGAAATCACAGTCCCTGCACACTTAAAAACAAAGCGCTATATTGTTTTGGAAACAAATAAATTTAATAGTAAACGCGGGAGATTTTAATTCAGAAGAACGTGGCCCCACAGATCACAGACCAAATCAGCCATCCACGTGGAAGAAAGCGATTCGATTGTGTTATTTTTTGCCCATCTGCATTGTGGAATTCTGGACCCGAAACATTATAGGGAGGAATTAATTTGATTTTCGCGTCACAGTTTTCCTCTGTACGAAAAGCCAAAAAACGGACCCGAATTTTTATATGGCGTATTCTATGAAGTTTTCTCGTCACAAATTAGGGTGACATCAGCAGGCTATTTTGGAAAGCGAATTTGTGATTGAAATCGGGTTTATTTTTTTTGAAGTCCAGACGTACGATATAGTTTTATTAATATTTTGTTATAAGTTTTGTTTCACTGCCCGATAGTTATTTAAACCATTGGCTCATATATAACATATGCGCAAATATTTCACTTTGGGCATTTGTAATGTGGGCCCTGAATACCTTAAATAGGTACATATACATTAGACAATTTAAAAGTTTTGAGGATTTCACCCTCGATGCAATTGTTTGTTTATAATATTATATGATACATGTGAGATAAAGGTTTATTATTTATCATATATAAATAAATTTTATCAATATTGGACATTTACACTTTTATGAGGTGATGTTATAAGTAAATTCATAAATATCTCTTTTTAATCCTCATTTTACTCCATGAATATGTTTGGAAATGAAATTTCAATAGATTAATTTTCTCCTAACCTATGTATCATCAATATTGTACATTTACATTCTTAATTATGAATAGATGTTATAGGTAAATCCATGACTATCTCCTTTTAATCTTCATTTTACTCCATGAATATGTTTGGAAATGAAATTTCAATAGATTAATTTTCTTGCTATTATATGTTTTACGAAGATATGGTAAAGAATTTTGTCTTGTTCTTCTTAGAAATAATTATATATAATTTTGTTTTATTTTCAAAATAGATTAAAAATATTATATGAGAAAAATTATTAATTCATCAATACGTGTGTGTGTGTGTTGTGAGGAATAATTTCATAGTTCAACTTAATGGTTCATTATATAATCATGTGATCATCACCAATGATATATCTTAAAAAGCCACTAAAAAGCCATGTGTACAAAACCGATGTATACTCTAGAGAGTGGTTCTCATATCAGTATATAAATTTTTGTATGCTACTTCAACAAAATTATAAGATAAACTGTAATACACATCATATATGCACCATAACAATTGGTACAGGGTAAAACCCACCTGCCACACCTTTGTACTCGATCCAATTTTCTCTGTGAACTCTTCTAGCTGTGGGAGTTTCCTCCAAGGATCATAACACCCCCAATGCCTGTTATCACCCTAGTAATTCTCAGGTTGTGGGATAGGGATTTTTGTAGTTAAGAACACCAGGGGTAACCAAGAACCTCTTTGGGAATTCAAGGTCTAGCCTTCTTGAACCCTAGAGAGGGATCTCTCCATATGATTTAGCTTTGTTTTAGTAACAGATATTAGGCTAGATATGATTGTGTATTTCGGTTTGATTTTAAAATATTGGTGGGAATAAAGAGATTTCAAGGTAAACCAGAAGGATCTACTAGAATATTGGGCAATGGATTCAACTCTCTAGGCAAGAAGAACTAAGAAATAAGGCTCAAAGATGAAAATGTGTTAAGGGCAAGATAGGTGACCTTCTAAGGCTATGTATAGGCTTCATTTGAAGGAGTGGATGGAATCTAAGAAAAAGGGCACTTAAGAATCCTTAAACTACAGATAATAAGATTAAAGAAGGGGATCTAACTAGTAACCATAGAATTTCCCATAAGGTTTTACGAATAGGCTATTACTAGACTACCATATTTAAGGATGCCAAAAAATTTGTGCAGACCTGTGATAGTTGCCAAAGGGCAGGACGCCCTGGCCAGTATGACGAAATGCCTTTGAACCTTCAACTAGTCATTGAACCATTTGAAAGCTGGGCACTTGATTTTGTTGGCCCTATTAGTCCTCCCTCAAACCAGAAAACATACATCCTAGTTGCAACTGAATATGTCACTAAGTGGGTCGAAGCAAAGGCACTTTCAAAAGCTACAGAGGACTCTGTAGTACAATTTCTTTTCCAAATCTTTGTGCACTATGGTCTCCCAAGGGACATAATCACAAATGGAGGACCACAATTTGTAGGTAATAAATTAGCTGAAACATTGCAAAAGTACCACATTCAGCACAAGATTCCAACTCCATATCACCCATAGGCCAATGGCCAAGTTGAGAGCACGAACAAAGTAGAAAACATTAAAATGCCAAGTAGAGAGCACGAACTATATTTTTCTTGAGAAATTTTATTCACACTGAATACTTCGAATTGTGAATTATTTATTCAAAAAAAAATTTACAAAATATCTCAGGAATTGAGATAATGTTTTAATAAAAAATAGGAAAGAAAACTTAAAAAGAGGGACAGCTGCAAAAAAATTTGCAAGTTGTTACCTTTTTACAAGCAAAAATAGAACTGATTATTCTAATTTGAATTGATTGTTGTTGTGCACTTTAGCCCTATATTTTTACCATTTGAGGTAACAGTGAAAAATGAATTTCCAAGTGAATTTCTCGTTTTTTATCCATTAAATTCACAGCAGATCTGTGAATTCTTGCCACTTTTCTGCAGAGGGGATCTTCATAGTCTTCAATTTTCTGTAACTTTCATCTGCCTCTATATACTTGGAAAAGTTAGGCTTGATAGTGAACATATGCCTGATCTCATTATCTAAAAAGAACAAATTTTCAAAATACTGAAGAAGTATTTTTCCTGTTGGTGATCCTTGAGGCAGTTGTTGTCTAGCTTGTTGTTTTGCATGATTTCTGATTTTTAGATCATAATATTTCTGAGGCATTAACTTGTCACTCAATGCATGAATATCGGGAAAAACTGCTTCTGACAATGTTTTGTATTTGGCTAAAAATCTTGAGATGGATAAATTCATGTCTTTACACCAGTCTTCTAGATTACTCATTATGTTTCTTTTGTTCAGGACCTTTTTGATTTGAAGAATGGTTTCTATTCTATCAACAATTTTCAATTCTTCCAACTCTTCCTTGGTTTTAATATTTAAAAAAGCTATGAGTTGGATTGCTTGGGCTGGTTTTTTGTCAGTTTCCCTCTTAGTCTTGTCAATCTCTGCACTAGCAACTTGAATTAACTCCCTCTGTTCATAAATTATCCAAATTGAAGGCCATTGAGAATGAATGCCATCAATAATTTTGGTCCATAAATGATTTTTTATGAAGGCCACTTGATCTGTAAGATTTACTTATGCTTGCAGAATGTTTACCTATTCTTGTAGTCGATCAACCCTTTGCTCATGTGCTCTAGAAGTAATCAAGGCATCGTTTTTGGATTTTTCTAAATTTTTCATAGTGCCTTTCAAACTAAGAATATATTTATCTTGGTCTTGTAGTGTGCTCTTCTGTGAGGATGAAGAAGAAGAGGTATAGATTAGAGAAGTAATTGGCACTGCATTTGGCAGTACTCCTTTCGGTGCCAAGTGTTCTGCCAAAGTAGATGGTATAGCAGTGTTTACAGTGGGGATCACTGTAGTAATGACCATTGGTTGTGCTTTTCTTAGTTCTTCATTCTCTTTCATTAGAGCTTCTATTTGACTTTCCATTTTTTTATCTAATCTGTCATTTGATGTACAAGCTGCTTTAAATCATCATTCTCTTTTTTTTGCTGTAGAATTTCTTTCGCTTGAGAGTTTTCACTCTGAGGCAACTTCAACTATTTTCTAAGAGCAGCTATATCCTCATTTTTATGTTTAATTAAGACTTTTTCCCCTTCAATGTTGGCTGGGTCACCGCCTACTTCAATCACTATATCTTCTAGTGCTTTTATTCTTAAATTATTAGCATACAGTGAGGCTTTTTCCAACCTCATTTGATTTTGGAGGTTGAGCACTGTTTTCTCAACCCTAATTTATTTCATAGTTTTACTGACAATTTTGAAATATAGCATTTTAGTATTGCTCCTATGAAATTCAATTTGATATAATTCATGAATGGCATCTGCATCCAGTTCAAGATCTGTTTTGGAATAATCTGCCACTGATTTTGGCTCAGCCACTGTAGGCTTCAAGAATGACATTACCAATTTATTGGATGAATAATCAAATGCTGAAAGAAGCTTGTCTTTGTTTCCATGATTTTCCTTAGGAAATATAGAATGAGCTTGATTCTTGAGCTCTTAATTCTTCTCTTTAATCTATCTGAATCTGATCTGAATCTCTGACTCTGTATTGTTAGTTTCCTGAGAAGAAGGAGGCAAATCGACAGTAGCCTGGTTTTCCTTCATGACTGTATCTTTTTGTTGTGTTCCAATTTTTATATTTTGAAGCTCTTTTAATGTTTGAGTGACTATTCTTCTTGCTTCATCCTTTATATCAATATTTACAGCCTTATCCTTTTCTTATTTTGTTGACTTGCTTCTTTTACTATAAGGAGTTCTGAATTTTATGTCCTCAATAGTCTCAGCTATGAAACTATCTCCTTCTCTGTCTCTTTTATGTACATTATCAGTATCTTTGCTTGTAGAAGCCACCTGTACTGTATGTTCAATCTGTTTGCCTTTGGCACTGTCTACCTGCATTACCTGTACTGCCTGTGAATCATCTTCAGATAGGGTGTTTGGCTCCCATTCAATTTTATTTACATATATTTCAATATGGGTCTTATGATCATGCAAGTAAATAGGAAACTTACATTTTACCCTTGCTGCACTCAAAATACCTTATGGGTCATACTTCCATGTAAAACTACATGGGAATGGCCTGATTTGATTTTTCAGCTTAAATTGGGTCTTTTTCTTGAAAGCTATGAAGTTGATTTCATATACATTAAATAATTGTCTCAGATATTATAAAGAAAATATTCTTGTAGTATCAAATCTGGGTAACTTATATGGGGACAGGGATGAGCCATACACTCTGATTTCTATATGATTTTTATATAAATACCAATCTCCATTTTTGTAGTTCTTTGATAACTAAATAATTCTTCGTGTCTCATCATTGATCCTAGGGATCTCCTCTTTTTCCAAGAGATACATAGCAAGGGGTATAAATGAGTCATTGAAATCTGTAAAACTATACTTTCTATTCCATTTCCTTATAATAGATGACCAAAATAATACTGATAGAACTTTTCCTTCCGCATCCACTTTCTCACATTCAATTAGAAACTTATCTATTTGATAATATAGGACGAGGTAGAGTAGATAAGAGGAGTATCTGAAAACTCCTTCGTCTGGTAATCTGGATAACTGATAATGCATACTTTTAGCAATAAATCTAGAAAAATTGAACTAAATGGATGGTGATTGACCAGTGTTTAGAGTTGACAGAAAACCTAGGATAGCCACATCAGTGAAGTCACCATTGGTGTATCCTAGTATGAAGGAGAGCACTGAGACAATCTGTCTAGTTTCATCTAGGAAATCAACGGTGACGAAAGGAGGATTTAACTTAGGATTATCAACTTGATTTGGACAAAAATTATGGTATATTTTTAATCTAGTATTGAAATCCAGTCAAGATATAGTTGTATTAAATCTTCTATTGATAGGGAAGCAGAATTGGGGTCATGATTCATTTGCAGCATGGAATTTATCGACTCTTCAGTGATGTAAAATAGGATATATTTTTCTTTGTTTACAATACATCTTCGTTTTGGCATATAATAGGGTTGGCATAATCTCATAAAGTCAGGAACAAAACGAGTGAGAGGGACAATATATCTAGGCAGATTGGATTCCCAAATTGGAATATTTTTGTCACTCTTTTCCACTGATTTTCCATAGCAACAATTACAAACATCAAACAGGTTAAATTCTACATTAGGGTCTAGTATTCTATAGTCCAGATCAACTAAAGGGCTGTTCTCTGGAGAAATGACTGGAGGATGGACAGGTTTGACCACTTCTGTAGAATCAGCCGTGACTACAGGAGTTCGTTTGTCGATTTTGAAGGACATAGGCTGAGGAATCTTTGCAGAAGACTTCTTTTGATATTTTGGGCCTCCATTCTTGGGGGTTACCTATTTCTTGGTCATTTTTAATAATGAACGAAGCAAGCTTAAATGGTTTGCTAAGTTCCTTTACGAGAAACAGGGGTTTGTTGGCGAATTTCTACTGAAAATGGGGTTTCTAAGCAGGTTTTTTAGGAAATGCAATGAATTTAAAGCTCATAACGTGTATTTAAAATCGATTTCAACAGTAAAATGGACCAGGGTATGGAAAAAACTGTGAGAAAGGGAAATTAGGGATTCCAAGGAAATTTTGACATAGTTTCCCCTTTAAAATGGACACTTTTTTGCAGTAACTTTGGTAGTTATTTGAAATCGATAGGAATTTTAAAATCTCAGAGGGAAACTTCAAAGAAAATTACCTGGAGAACCAGCAAAATTCGGTTAAAAACGTTCCTGGAGGTGCTGAGTCTTCAATTTTTTGAAAATGGCATCGCATACGACAATGTAGTACTTTGTAATGGAAATTCAGGGCAATGGGAGTCGAAAAATGGTACTGGTAGGTTGAAAATGGCTCTGCAAAGTTTATTAGGGTTCAAATGGCGTGATTTTGAGAAAAAACGGTTCTGCAATGTTTTTACAGGTTTAAAGCGAAAAGGTGAAAATTTGAATGAAAAATATAATTTTAATGTATTAAACGATGGTATAACCGTAGTTAAATGACATTAAACTCAGGTTAAACAGGTGAGGTTTAGGGAATACCACTAGTGGCATTTGCGAGGGTAAATAGTGGTAAGCAGAAACTAGCTTTTCGAACGCGATACAACGTGGTAGCGACACGTAAGCGCAAGTGGTTTGGAAAAACCACCCATTTCGCGCAGCTTTGCAAAAACATCAAACGATTACTTTATGAGCGCAAAAATTTATTAGCACCGTCGGATCTATATTCAACGAGTGAACAGCCACGATTAAAAGGAAAGGTGTGGGGAAAAGGTAAGTTATCGGGTTCACTTTGAGCCATTGATCTTGGGAAATCGTTGCTATACCGACATTTAGAGAAAAGTGTCGCAATACCGACACTTAGAAAAAGTGTCGCAATTGCGACATTATGCCCCAAAGATTCACTAGACGGCTCCCTCCAAACATCGCTATTATATGTTTTACGAAGATATGGTAAGGAAATCTCTCTTGTTCTTCTTAGAAATAATTATATATAATTTTTTTTTTTTCAAAATAGATTAAAAAAATTATATGAGAAAAATTATTAACTCATCACACATATGAAAACATCATAAATAAAAGCGATATAAATAAACGTGTACCGTACACCTTGAAACGAGAGCCAAACTGGACCTGCTGCTTGGCGAGCTCCTTTGATGTCATCTACCTCCACGCTTGAATGTGTCGTGCTCAAGCCGAATGCAGTGACTCACCGGTTAACCTCCCAGCCTACTCCTTGGGTACTCTCCTTCCCCGCGGACCCCCGAGCTGCAATGGGGTTGTACAAACAAAGGAAAATGCTAGCTGATAGAGGTGAGTCTCTCTTGGCTCAAGAGTCCCCTCTCTATAACACTCTGTCTCACCAAACTCAACTATAGCTCATAACCACTCAATTTTGACATAGTCTCCTCCATCCAACAATAGGGTAAAACCAAAAGTCCTTTTTCCCTTCCCTTTCCCTTTCTTTTATAGAATGTTTCATAGGTGACACTTGGAACTTCATGCATAAATAATTTTTTTTTTTTTTAACCCAAAATTTGATTATTCACCCACCCATGTGTCATCCTCTCATCAAGACTCTCCAAAATAATTTACTTAATTATTCATTTAAAATAGTAATTTTCCTCAACCCAATAAGACTTCCTATTTCTTCTCCTAGTTGTCTCTTGATTCCCCTTTTCTACTCCTTAATTTGTGTTTATTACTGCAGTTAATTGATAAGTCTAAGATTTGGTCCCCTAAACTACCTCAATTTGCATTTATGATGAATATTCTTATGTTGGCTCTTGCCACATGGAAGTTCTCTAATTTCTCTAATTTTAATTTATTAATCTTATTATAATTCACCACCCTCTTCTCTTAATGAAGTTTTTAATAAATCTTTATACTTAACTCTATGTCCCTCTTTTCCCCTTTTTTCCTAATTAAGTTACTCATATACATTATCCATTTAATATTTTGTTTTAACAAGGAAATGGTAGAGTTATCATGGTAATTAATTTATCTCTTCCTATTCCTCCCTTACCCTAAGTTTTATTCTTGATTTAATTCTTTTGGTTCTGACCTCATATATCATTTGTTATGAATTAGTAGGATTTCATATATTGATTATATTTATTAGTTTCTTTAATGATGTCGAGGGTCGAGTTTAGTCATGCCCTTCAAGAACTTCCATTCGAAGTTCCAAGGGTGCCATGCCTAAGAATTATTTTTGATGCCAAGGGTGCCAAGTCGGTTGTGCCCTTCAAGAATTTCTCTTGAAATTCCAAGGGTGCCACACCACTTGCCCTTCAAGCATCCAGTGGTTATGAGGAATAATTGCATAGTTCAACTTAATGGTTCATTATATAATCATGTGAGCACCGCCAATGATATATCTTAAAAAGAAACTGAAAAACCATGTGTACAAAATCGATGTATACTGTAGAGAGTGGTTCTCATATCACTATGTAAGTTGTTGTATGCTACTTCAACAAAATTATAAGATAAACTGTAATACACATCATATATGCACCATAACAATTGCCATACAACTAATTTGTTTTAGGATACATGTGGCATTCTAGGGGTAAATTCTATACCAGCGTAGATCCATCTTAACTCCGGATCTATCAAGCGCTGAGAGGGATAAAATATCTCGAGGTGCAAACCTTTTTTTGAGTGCAAAACTTGAGAAAAGGTTTGCACCTCGAGAGATTTGATCCCTCTCGGCGCTTGATAGATCCGGAGTTAAGATGGATCTACGCTAGTTTCAGTCGTGTACTGCCAAGGAAAATCTATCGAAGATATGATTAATTTTATCAATAATATGTAAATATATCAAATATTAATATAATCATTTTAAATATGCTAAATATTTTTTAGATTAACTTGGTCATTTTAATTTTAAATTTTCTTACTTACCTTAGTTTGTTGAGATGATAAATATTGTTAATAAATATAATGATGAAAAATGATGAAATACTTTTTTTGAATGCAAAGTGACAATAATAGTGTTGAAATATAGAAAATGTGAATAATAAGAATGTACTCATGTTACAAATAGTCTTCATTGTGATCAATCTCAAACTATTTTCTTCTACTATTCTTATTGTCACCCTTGTTATTTTTGTTATCTTTTCATATGAATTATATGAAAAATAAAATCTAAATCATAAACCAATTAAATATTTAGCTCGAGCTATTGTAGTAAACATGATACCTTGTCTCTCTTGCTCTCCAATATTAATAGGTTAAATTACTATAACACAAAAATCAATGTACATTGTCAATAATTTTTTGTGCTTACACTAAAATCAATGTATATTGTTAATCCAATCACCTTAAAATTAATGTACCATCATATATCCAATTACATCAAATCATAAATCAACATATACATTGAAATCAATGCTTTTAATGCAAGCAATCAAATAAGATTAGAAAATAACTTCTACATTGAAATCAATGGACCTAATGCAAGCAATCAAATAAGATTAGAAACCAACATCTACACTGAAATCAATGAATTTACTCAAAGCAATCAAATAGCATTATAAATCACAATCCACACTGAAATCAATTCATTTAATGCAAACAATCAAATAGGATTAGAAATAATCTACATTGAAATCAATGCATCTAGTGGAAGCAATCAAATATAATTATAAATAGACGTCTAAATTGAAATCAACACATCCAATGCAAGAAATCAAATAGTATTGGAAATCACCACCAACACTGAAATCAATGCATCTAGTGCAAGTAATTAAATATCATTAGAAATAAATATCTACACTAAAATCGATGCGTCTAGTGCAAATAATCAAATAGGATTATAAATCACCATCTCTTGTTTTTTGTCTCTCTATCTCACCCCCCTAAACACACACGCTCTCGCACTCCATATATATCATTCTCTTTGTAAATCACCCCCTCTCCCGATCTCTCTCTTCTTCACTCTCTTCACCTTCCATCTATATCTCTATCTTCCCCTTCTCTCCCTCTCCCCCCCCCCAATATCTCGCTTTCCTTCTTTTTTCGTCTCTCCCTCTCTCTCCATCTTCCTTATCACTCACTCTCTCTCTCTATAGAAACCAACATCTACACTAAAATCAATGCATTTACTCAAAGAAATAAAATAGGGTTAGAAATCACCATCTACACTGAAATCAATGCATTTAGTGCAAACAATCAAATAGGATTAGAAATCATCTACATTGAAATCAATTCATCTAGTGTAAGTAACCAAATACAATTATAGATCGACATCTAAATTAAAATCAACATATCCAGTGCAAGAAATCAAATTTTATTGTAAATCACCACCTACACTGAAATCAATGCATCTAGTGCAAGTAATCAAATATCACTAGAAATAAATATCTACACTAAGATAGATGCATCTAGTGCAAATAATAAAATAGGATTAGAAATCACCATCTCCACTTATATCAATCCATCTAGTGTGAGAAATATTCCTCCCTCTCTCCACCCTCCATCCATATCTATATCCCCCTCCAACTATTCTTTTTTGTCTCTCTATCTCACCCCCCTAGACACACAGGCTCTTGCACTCCATATATATCAATCTCTTTGACAATCACCCTCTCTCCCCATCTGTCTCTTCTTCCCTCTCTTCACCTTCTATCTATATCTCTATCTTCCCCTTCTCTCCCTCTCCTTCTCCCCCGCTAATATCTCTCTTTCCTCCTTTTGTCCTCTCTCCCACTCTCTCCATATTCCTTATCACTCACTCTCTCTCTCTCTCTAGAAACCAACATCTACACTAAAATCAATGCATTTACTCAAAGAAATCAAATAGGATTAGAAATCACCATCTACACTTAAATCAATGAATTTAGTGCAAATAATCAAATAGTATTAGAAATGATCTACATTGAAATCAAAAAATTCAGTGCAAGCAATCAAATTGTATTAGAAATCGCCACCTACACTGAAATCAATGCATATAGTGCAAGTAATAAAATATCATTAGAAATAAATATCTACACTAAAATCGATGAATATAGTGCAAATAATTGAATAGGGTTATAGATCACCATCTCCACTTACATCAATCCATATAGCGTGACAATTATTCTTCCCTCTCTCCACCCTCCATCCATATCTATATACCCCTCCATCTCTTCTTTTCTGTCTCTCTATCTTACCCCCATAAACACACATGCTCTTCTGCTCCATATATATCAATCTCTTTGTCAATCCCCTCCTCTCCCAATCTCTCTCTTCTTCCCTCTCTTCACCTTCCATCTATATCTATATCTTCCCCTTCTCTCCCTCTCCCCCGCTAATATCTATCTCTCCTCCCTTTGTCCTCTCTCCCTCTCTCTCCATATTCCTTATCACTCACTCTCTCTCTCTCTCTCTCTCTCTCTGCACATTTCTCTCTCTATTTCTTTCTTCTTACCTCCCTCTCCCTCCCCCTCCAAGTCCATCTCTCTTTCCCTCCCTCTCTCCACTCTCTCACATCCTCTCTCTTCCTTCCTCTCTTTCCCTTTCTCTCCCATCTTCATCTCTCCCTCTCTCTCTCTCTTCACCCACCAACTATGTTACTATATCCCTCCCTCTCTTGTTATATCTCCTTCTCCACCCCTTATCTTCATCTCTCCTTATTTGTCTCTTTTTCTCAGCCTCAAACATACACACTCTATCTTTGTCTCTGCCTTGTCACTCCTCTCTCTCCACTCCTCACTCTCTATATTTCTTATTTCCTACATCTCTCCCCCTCCAACTCCATCTCTCTATCGATCCCTCTCTCCTCCTCTCTCTCAAGTCTTGTCTCTCGTCCTTCCTCTCTCTGTCTCTCCTAACTCCCTCTCTCTTCCTAGATCTCTCTCTCTGTCTCTCTTCCCTCCAATACTCTCTCTTCCTCCATCACTCTCCTCCTCTCTCTCATCCTTCCTCTCTCTCCCTTTCTCTCCTACCTCCCTCTCTTTTTTCCCTCCCATCCTCTCTCTTTCTCTCTCTCTCTCTCTCTCTCTCTCCCTCTCTCTCTAATCCTCTCTTCCCCCATCTCCCTTTCTTTCTCTCTCTCTTTCCACCCCTCTCCCTCTCCAACTACATTACAATATCCCTCCCTCTCAAATTATCTTTTCTTCTCTCCCCCCTTCTTTCCATACATCTTACTTTGTCTCTTTATCTCACTCATAAACATACACACTCTCTCTCCATCTCTCCCTTATCACTCTCTCTCTCTCTCTCCACTTCTCTCTCTCTCTCTGTATTTCTTCTTAGTTATGTAAACTAATGAACATAAATATTAGTAAATATAAAGAAGATTATGGAGTAAATATGAAAAGAGGTTTTATTTACTTACCATAACTCTGGTTTATTTATATTTTTATTTATTTACCATACCTCTTTTATTTACTATGGTATTTGGCCTATAGGCTTGTTATATACTTAGATTTTTATTTATAATCCTATTTGATATATTTTTATTTATTTACCTTACCTCTTTATACCTCTTTTATATTTATTTATTTACCATACCTCTTTATACCTATTTCATATTTATTTATTTATCATACCTCTTTATACCTCTTTTATATTTATTTATTTACCATACTTATTTTATAAATATGGTATTTGGCCCATGGTATCAATATTAATTTGTCCCATGGTATTAGTCCCATAGGCTTCATCTAAACAAAACCTCTTTTTAGTTTTTTTTTAAATATAAAAAAGTTTATGGAGTAAATATAAAAAGAATTTTTATGTATTTACCATACATCTACTTTATATATATTTTTATTTATTTACCATAGTCCTGGAGTAAGTATTAAAATATGTTTTATTTATTTACCATACCTCATGTGTATTTATATTTTTATTTATTTAAATTTTAAAATATTGCAACTTTGATGGGGAGATATTTATGTGTTTAAATATTTTAATTTATCCATAGAATATGGGTTTTCTTTTTAAATATTCATTTTACAAATATTTAATTAAAAGAAATATTAAAATATTTTGGATTTTGATTGTTTGTGTTTAATTAACTCTTTTCTTTTGATTTAGGAAATGGTATTGACTTTAGTATAGAGTAAAGATGTTTAAAATTTTACTTAATTTGGAAATTCAATGTGGTAAATTTTTTTGTTAAAGGTAAATTTTGATCCATTCAAATTCAGGTATATAATTTACTATCCATTTAAATTATATAAATAATACATAAAGTTATATAAAATATAAATATTCAAGTTATATAAAATTCAAGATTAGGTTAATGCTTTGGTCGACATTAGAAAAATTAAAATTTATTATTCTTTGAGAACCTGACATACCGACATCGGGGTCATTCAAATTAATGGTTCATTATATAATCATGTGGGCATCACCAATGATATCTCTTAAAAAGAAACTGAAAATCCATGTGTACAAAATCGATGTATACTCTAGAGAGTGGTTCTCATATCACTATGTAAATTGTTGTATGCTACTTCAAC
Source organism: Pinus albicaulis (assembly GCA_034641835.2). NCBI lineage: Eukaryota > Viridiplantae > Streptophyta > Pinopsida > Pinales > Pinaceae > Pinus > Pinus albicaulis. The sequence continues at coordinate 27,581 of JAXQQM020073900.1, read as the reverse complement.
AAAATTATAAGATAAATTGTAATACACATCATATATGCACCATAACAATTGCCATACAACTAATTTGTTTTAGGATACATGTGGCATTCTAGGGGTAAATTCTATATGATGTGTATATCAATCTATTAGGTGTTGGTAAGTTGTGAGTATGTAAGAAATGATAAGTAATATCCATACATCATGATCTTGTAATGTGATTATAAATTGTGTCTATAATTTCCATAGAATGTATAAATAATTTGTTTAAAAAAACCAAAATGATGGTCAAATGTCCCATTTCTATGGTAATGGTGATAATATATATGTTGTAGCGACACTTGATGAGTAATTAAATAAATCTCAGAGTGTGACTCATTGTGCCATATTTTTTTAAAGCATGATTTGTTTTCCTAGTTTTTACTAATTTGTTAACATATTTTATTCATTTGGAAAGCTAATTAATGATGCTTTATGTAATTAGGACCTAATGAGATATCATCTTCACATATTCAATGAAATATATTTGGTAATTGTAGTCACTATATGGACCGCACATGCATGCTACTTAAGAAAAATTGAAATATAAACTATAATACACATCTTATATCTACCATAACAATTGTCATACAACTTATTTACTTCTAGATACATATGAAACACTTCAGGTAAATTCCATATTATGTGTATACCAATATATTAGGTGTTGGTAAGTTATGAGGATCTAAGAAATGATAGGGTATCCACACATTAATAGGGCCCTGGTGAATTTTTTTCATAATTTTCTATTTGTTGTAATTTTGTTGCCTGGATTTGTTATAGATTTCAAATAATATATACAATTATCTACCAATTGTTCTTTATAAAGAGGAAGTACAATAAGTAGTCACCTAAAAGTGAGCCATGTGAAAATATTGGTAACATGAGTAACCTGATAAGCTGTAAATGAAAAGTGAATAACCTCCACTCACCAACAAGTGGTAGGCAGGGTTGGAATTTGGATTTCTCTTTACCTGACACAGAATTTTTTTTGACGTTTTGGTCATTATTTTTCTAGTCAATAAACGTTACGTTTAAAATTTTTCACTTCATTAATGATGTTCTCGTAATAAATTAACCCTTCACCAATAAAAGTTTGATTGAAAAAATTGAACGCTCTTCCATTTTCTTTGGATTTTATAGTGTCATATATTTATGTCATGGACTTTTAATACCTAAAGTTTCAAGAGAAATAACTGATTCTTTTCAAACTAATATTTACTCAATATATGCTATGATCTACTAAAAATTACTTCAAAAATCAAGTAACCTTCCAATATAAAGAAAAAAACATGAACGAGCTTTCCCTAAATTGCAATAAATTTATGTTTATTATTAATATTACATAATATTTCTTATAAAAATTGCATAATTACACTAAGAACAAATCCTCAGTGCATTTTTTATTGTTGTTGTGATTAACAAAAATGAGCCAAAAAATGCTAAGGCACTTAGAGAAATCAATCTATGTATTATTTCTCACAAAATCATGTTGAGTAGTGGAGACTAAGCGCTAGATTTTTTTCTGTCCTCAATCTCTCTATTAATTATGTATATGTAGTTATAAGAATAACAAGGCAAAGAAATCTGACGCTTCCAGATAAATTAGTCTTTGTGTGAAGAAATTGATGATTATTTTGGACTAAATGTTATACCATTTGAAATTGCTAAGCGAAATTAATTAGGCCATGATGTACCATTTGTCAGTATCTGTTTTCTCATGTATGAAAGTTTTTTTTTCTAAGTAAAAGTAATTCTATTAACAAAAGGAGTACAGTACAGTGGGTCGAAGCCTGATCATTACCGAGTGTTGTGGCATTTGAAACAAAAAACCATAGTTTGAAGACGACCCTGCAAGAGGGAAAACAATCTAAAACAGTTCATTTGAAAAATCCCGCACAGGGGAACCAGAGAATTGTAGTACTGGAGACCATATCAAAGCAAAAAAAACAGATGAATTTTTAGAGACAGCAGGAAACACATGAACAAGCCTGTGAGAATGGGCAGAAATAGAGCAAAAAGCTAGAGTTAAGAGGAGGAACTACTCATCAAGAGGTTCGTAGACAACTCTGCACCAGAGTTCATCTGGTTCCCCGTCAGCATTATACAGGTCAGCAATAGAATGGATCACCTTCCCGGGAGGAGGAGGAGTAATCTGCACCTTGCTCACTTGCACTGCGTCGTGCCTCTCAGTAGGTTGACCCACCACCTGCTTGTTCGCCAGGTCCTGCGTGGCCTTGCCCATCTGACCTTGCACGTTCGCACTATCTGGGTGCTTCAACCCAAAAAATTGCACCGAATCCTGAACCGCCAAGAGGCTGCATTTCACTGGGCGAGAACTGGGAACAACTTCCTGAGGCTCTTCACGAAAGATGACCATAATTGAGGCAGTCACCCTGGGTCGATTGAGAGTGCTGTTAAAGGAAAAATGCGCGGTGTGGGTTTGAGCAGGAGGAGCAGAAGGAGTGGGGGAAGCAAGGCGACGACCCGAGTGGAGAAGGCGCCCCCTAGGTTGACTGTCAGAGTGGGAGGTAGATGCAAAGGAGGTGCGAGATGTGGAGGGAGAGCGTCGAATTTGGTGCCTCATGGAGCCTCTTCGGCAGCGCATTCTCTGCTTGAAGCGTGGCATAGTCGCACTTGAGACAACAGGGAAGGGAGGCAAAAGATGGACAGAATATTGAGGCAAGATGGGCAACAGGGTGAAAAAAGCAAGCTTGCAGGAACGAGTGTGGGAGAAGTGAAGATTTCTCAAAAATCCAAACAACAATTGAGACAGCTCCTCTTACCAGCTACAGTGTGAACATTAGAAAGCCCTGATCCTGGAGCACACCACAGATTCACGGGTGAGGGATTTCTGTTCAAACCAGAGGGACGCTCCATAATAACAACCCAGTTTACCATGCAACTGTGAATCGACTACAATAAACCACCATAAGTATGAACTGGAGGCTGAGCCATGTCGCGGCATGCGAATGTGTATCGAGGAGCAGGACTATGGTTGATTCGAGCACGAGGAGTAAATGGCATTAAACACTGATCAATCGACATTAAGAACTGAATGATAGCACTCTTGCGGGTGGGTGAGTGGCTTTCCCTTATGCCACACCCCCATCCCATCACGTTAAACACTATGAACTTCACCCGCATCTGGGTTCTCATGTATGAAAGTTGATGTAACATTGAAAGTTTAATAATTCTATTGAAAGTTTAATAACTATAATAACTATATATATATGTATATATATATATATATATATTTTTAATTTAATGATTAATAATAATTAAATTAAAATTATTAAAAGAAAAAATAAAAGCTTAATAATCACGAACTATTATGATAATTTAAAAATATAGAACTCGGGCTGAACATAGCTACAAAGATAACAAGAAAAGAAGAGTGCATGTGCATGATAACCTCTTTCTTGAGAACCTATGAATGCCATTCTCAATGAAGACTCAAGACTCAACTGGATTGGATTGTGTATCAAAACAGTAGGAATGAATCAAAGTTCAATGAATGAATAACTTGATCGAGAAAATTTATAGAGAAAGGTAACTTGACTATCAATCTACTAATCCTCACTTCCATGATTAAAAAAACACCGCCACCTTCTCGGTGGTCCCATCATGGTCCACCTATTGAAAAAAAACCAACAAATATTATTTTTTTTTATATTTTTGCATGGCCATTGGACAATGATTTACTATGGTTTTCCTACTAAATTCCAATGGATGATTATTCAAAAATATTGAGAATTAGTTTAGTCTCAAGGCATAGCCAATATTCTTACTGGATAATTATAGATTACCTCTCCATTGGATGATTGTACATTTTTCATCTACTTTTTCAAGTGAATTCCAGTTGATGCCAAATCTTTGCCTTCTATTTCTTTAGTGAAGATAAGAGTTAACTTAGATCTTACATTAATAACTATACTTGCATGAATATCCATGATTTTATACTTCCCCACCATGGTCAATGTTTATGTATGGCCGTGGCCGATTGATCTTACAATTAACTCACTATTCATATTCAATTTTCTCCGGTTCAGCCCAATAAAATAAGGAAAGCAGAAAATGAAGTCCTGATTTATCTTTCCAGTGCTCCTACATAATACAAATACTCTTAAAATCCAATTAATATATAAATTTTCATCATTCATGCTAAAATCAGTTTGAATTTTTATAATGAATCTACTTCCAATTAACAGATTACATTGCTCACAGAATAAGAGATAATTTAGAGCTATGATTTCACAATAATAAATTATCGGGCTCCCACAGGGCGATGAACTTAGTCGGATGTGAACCTTCTGCAGCAGCTCCTGAATCTGCCTCTTGATTTCATCGTTCTCCAGAACAGAGCACCGATAGATCGGTCCGTTGGGTAGCGGCGCACCTGGGGTCAGATCAATCGGGTGCTTGAATTGATAGTGTAGAGGAACCCCTATGGGTGAGGTGAAAATGTCCCCGTACTCCTCCACAACCTTATCCATTTTTTGTTTTCGTGTAGAGGAGCCTTTTCTGGAGGCCGTGGCCATAGTCTTCTTCTTGCCCTAGGGCCGGATCATCAGGAAAACAAATTTCCTGGTTTGGGAAATGAGCTTAATGCATTGTTTTGCAGTAACCAAAGAGATAGTAGCAGGAGGTGGTACCTCTGGTATCCTATACAACTTATTTCCCAAAGTAACAATAACATCACAAGGCTAAGACTCATACACTGCATGATGCTTCCACAAGTATGGCTTTCCTAACAATACATCATAAATATCAATAGGAACAACGTCACATAATACCTCATCCGTGAAGGGCTTGATGCTATAGGGAAGGTGGAACTGCTGGCTGACGCAGAGATCTTGTCCTTGGTGAAGCCACCCGATGGTGTATGGATGTGGGTGAGCTGTGGTGGGCAAGCCCAACTGCGTCACAGCATCTGTTGAAATGAGGTTCTTTTGGCTCCCATTGTTGACAATGAACTGTACCAGGGAGCCCTTTACCCACATCTGGGAGTGGAAGATATGTTCCTCCTTCTGGATCTTTGTAGTGGAAACAGTGGCATTGGGCTCTACATCAATAATCTATTTCCCTTTGTCATTCCCCTTGTCAGGTTCTGATTCAGAGTCAGAGCATGCATCTGACTTAGAAGCCCGCATCTCGGCCACCAACGACTGCTTGGCCCGACACTCACTTATGTTGTGAGTGGAGCTCTTATGGAACTCACACCACTTTCCCGTGTCCTTCTTTGGCTTTGCGGTGTTTTTATTTTCTTCTGGCTTCGACATGTTGTCTTGAGTCACCGTGCCTTGGCTCTGTCCTTTGTTTTGTGGTTTGGGAGCACCTTTCACTTGATTTTGATTCACAGATCCAAAGTCTTGCTTCTTCTGTTTGAATTTCTGCTCAATCTTGGTAGCATACCGGTACGCCATAACAAGCGAGGAGATGTCGAGGAACTCCATTACCTCCTAAATGTATTTGTGCATACAACTGCGATACTTTAGCACAAGATGTTTCTTTGAATCTTTGATAAGCAACTTGGTGCGCAGGGTATGGAACAGATTCGTCAGCTCATGCACATCTTGATCCCTTTGTTTCCACAGCGTGGTCCATTGTATGTACTTGTCCTCATAGCTCCCCACGGGATATTATTGTTCCTTAACGACGTCTAGGAAAGAATTCCAAGTGGGTACGACCAAGAACAGAGAGGGTTTTGTGTCGTCCTTTTTCTCACGGTGCCTTTCCCACTAGTCCTTGACATGTGGGGCAGCTTTGAGGAGTGCAAAAATAATATTCTCCCTATCGGAAAAGTCATGAACTGAGAAATATCATTCTAATAGATTCAACCATCTATCTACGGCATCTGCATCTATTTGACCCTCAAATACGGGAATATCAAAATTTACTTGTACCTTAAAAGGAGTCACACCTCTAGAGTGGTTGCTGGATGCAGATGCTGTTAGGTCCCTATATTACTAGTATAGTCCCTTATTTTTGTTAGTGTAACCCCCTTATTGCTATTATTGTACCCTTGTAAACCCCATTTTTTTATTATTGTGCCCTTAAATTGTTATTGTTAGGTTGGCTAGGATTACATTGTTAGTATGAATCCTTTGTCGAAGTGTACGAAAAAGGACCACTTTAGCTACGCATAACTAATAGCGCTAACAACAAAAGTGGCTGCTAATATCTTCAGATCTGCGATTAGTTAGACATAAAAGAGCTGCAAAAAAGTAGATCTATGCATGGAAAGACATTAAGCAGAAAAAATAAGGGTTTGCTCCATATACCAATAGACAATGCAAGAATAATTTTTGAAAGAATTTTTATATTAATGCGGCACCTGGGAGGAAAACAAGAAGGTGTATCCAATTCTCCTCAGTGGGATGGGTTCTTGGAAGTCCTCAGCACTTCAGATCTAAGATTTCTCTCTCTAGTTGATGTAGAAAATCCAATGTAAAAAATAGAGCTCAATGGGAGCAAATGATGGAGATATGTGACCAAGTGTATAGATCCAGAGTGATCTAATAGGCAACAAAAGGTGAAGAATGGTAGGAAAAACCCTCTTATTTATAACAAAATATTGGGTCGTTCTAGATCTTGGTGCATGGGTTAACCAGATGGGAGGGAAAAGGTATTTGACTTGGGTCAAATCCCTTGATTTGTCAAAAATAAATAAATAAATGATTTATTTATCTTTCTAAGGAAGCGGTTAGAAGATAATCAAATGAATAATGATTTATTTAATTATTTAAGGAAGTGGTTGAAATATAATTAAATAAATAATGATTTACTTAATTATTTGTGGGTGATTTGGTCATATTTAACAAGGAATATTATCTAAATAAGATTTAAATAATTATTCCTAGAAAGTAATAAGATAAATAAAGGTTTATCTAATTAATTTATTTGATTTTGGGTTAAACATGACTGGGAATAATAATTAAATTATGGTTTAATTAATTATTCCATGAGGAAAATCAAACAAATATGGGTTTGTTTAATATATTTCCTTTTGGGGTTTCATGTTTTAACATAGTGAAAGCAGTTTTACTTAGGGCAAAACTGGTCTTACATGGTGTACTTGGGTCCATCTAATGATAATAAGTTAGATGACCAAAAAATGGTATAACAGATTTCCCCCCAGCGTGCGAGTGTCAGGAGCAAATCGTATGACCGAAGTATGTTGTAAGAACACAATCACTAGACAACAAAGAGGGTGTCAGAGAGAGAAATGTGAGGTAGATAGTGTGCTAAAGGACTAGACCCTGAGGAGATGAGACTCGTAGGTGCAACAAGTCTCTTTTTATGAGAGGGTACCTGTGCTGAAGGCGGCGGGGGAGGCATACCTATGCCCGCCAAGACAAAGTACAAAAGAATAGTGTGTCCAGTAAACAAGGGACCGAACCATAAAATAAAGTTGGCATAATCATGAGCCAGATAAAAATAAAATGAGGAATCCCACATACATGTTGTGCTTGGGATAACAGCTAGGACTTGTACAATAATGTCTGAGTACATGAGATACAAATACAACCCAAATGCCCCCTGTAAATGGGGAAGGGCTCACAAAATCTGACTGATACATGCAAGTCGAAGAGGCGCTGCAAGTGGCTACGGCCAACATCATCAAATATCTGGAGCTGCATCGAAGGCTGTAAAGAAGAGGTCATCCGAGCATGTGGGGGGCTACCTGCAGGGCCACCCCCTCATGAGGGTTCAAACATCTCACACACACACGGGAATCATCAAGAGCTACTGCTAGATCACAGGACCATCAAGTATACGAATCTTGATCATGTTGAAAGGAGCTGGAGAAAAAATCAAGCTAGAGGGAAAGGAGATATCCCTTTGCCTGATCTGAGGCACCAAACGAGAGTGGAAGCTGGAACCAAGGTACACCGCCCTCTAGACCTGGCTTCTGGAATGAATGAGCTGATGTCGACAGAAGGAGGTCCGCCATAGTTGAGGCAATGACAGACCCTTCAACTAAGGCACGAGAGAAAAGAGTAGAGCGACGGATAGAATGACACTAATGATGATAGTGAAGTGGAAAGGACTGAGTAGCTAATGGACGACTTCCCTTGCTAGAGCATAAACTTTATGAATGACATGGCAGTGACTGACACAACATGATATGGGACAGGGGACAGTGGGACTGAAGGTCATAATATGCGACACAAGAGAGAGACCAACTAATGAAGGATGGAGGGCTACAGTGGGGTACAAAGGGACGCGGTATATACTCCATGGATGCAATGATGAATCAACGTGGATGCTCTAAACAAAGGCGACGCAATAGTGCTGCCACACAGTAAAGGCCCAATGGGGGACCATGAAAACATGAGTTCAAGGTGGGAACTCATGACGAAAATCGACACGAACATGGACAAGTATGGGGGCGAAGTGATGCCCCAAATACAAGTGTTGTAAGTGAGAAAATTTGATTTAAAGCGGATGTAGAGGGGCCCTTCTTGGACAAAATGGGTCCGGGTGAAGCAGCAAAACATAAACATGAAAAAGAAAAAACAGATGCTGGCTATCTAAAGGAAAATAAAACATGCATTTCAAAAGGGAAATGCTAAGGGTAATATTTCTTAAGATAGAGTGCATTGCGAGGATTAGGAAGGGGATGGTCTTCGAAATCCTCTACGAGGTATGCCCCCTTCCCGAGATCCTTACTAATGATGTAAGGGCCTAGCCATAATGAGTCAAAATTCCCATGACCAAGGACATCATGGGGCTGGTCATATACTAGAACAAGGTCGCCTTCGTGAAAAGTGCGAGGGTGGACTTTTCAGTCATACTAAGCTTTGGTGCGCTTTTTGGCCGCTTCCATGGTTTGCAAGGCAACACGACGGTCTTCGGAAGCACACTCGAGCATGATAAGTCATTGTTCTAGAGGTTGGGTGTCAGGGAGAAGTTCAACGGCCAGATGTAGGGAAGGAATTTCACACTCAATCGGTAAGACTGCGTCCTCTCCAAAAACCAGGTGGAAAGGAGTAAACCCGGTCGCGGTTTTAACAGAAGTTCGATAGGCCCACAAAGTAGGGAAGAGCATGAGATGACAGTTGGTTTTGTGCTTATTCACCGTTCGTTGAAGCATAGTTTTGAGGATTTTGTTGACTGCTTCAACTTGGCCATTACCTTGGGGGTAATAGGAGGAGGAATATTGGTGCTCAAAACCCAACAGTGAGGATAGCTCACGCCATATCTCATCTTCAAAAATTTTGCCATGGTCAAAGACCAGTTGGTTGGGAACCCCGAATCAAGCTATAACATGGTTAAAGAAAAAGAGTGCCACGGTAGCTACCGTGTTGTTGAAAGTTGGCATGGCCTCAGCCCATTTGGTGAAATAGTCGATCGCCACGATGATATACTTATGGTTACCAGCAGATGGTGGGTGACACTCCATAAAGTCGATGGCCCATTTACAGAAGGGGCCGGTTGAGACGACCGGATGGAGGGGAGTTGGTGGAGCTCGCGCCTTAGGGGTGAAATGTTGGCAATTGGGACAGTGTTTAACTGCCTCAATGCAATCACTAAAGAGAGAATGCCAAAAATACCGAGCGTGCATGAATTTCTGGGCAGTAGCATGACCGAAGAGGTGGCCACCGCAAGCGCCGCTATGGAAGGCATTAAGGACCTGTTCAGCTTCAGCGTGTGTGAGGCAATGACGAAGGACGATGTCAACCCTGCGACGATATAGGTCATCACCGATAAGGAGGTATCGGGGGGGTTGGTGTCGGATGCGTTGGCGAGCCTCACGATCAAGGTGAAGGGTGAAATTTTGGGTTCGCAAGTAAGTAAGAATGTCACCATACCATGGATCGTTGGCAGTAATGGCAAATAAGTGTTCATGAGGAAAATCAGCATTAACTGGGGTGTCTTGTGCTCCGGTAGGTAATTCAGAAATGAGCTCAGTGAGGGCTAAGCCTTTCTTAATCTTTGGTGTGACGAATTCGAGGTCGAATTCTTGAAGAATAACGACCCAACGGGCATATTTCCTAGTGAGGATACGACGACTCAATAGGAAAGCCAAGGGGTTGGAATTAGTCACAACCTTGGTGGAGCGCATGAGGATATAATGACGAAGTTTTTGGACTGAGAACACTACCGCCAGTGCTATTTTTTCTTCAAGTGAGTAGGAAACAGGGGGTCCTACAAGGTTCTTACTGACGTAGTAGATCACATGCTCGATACCATTGTCATCTTCCTGGATAAGGACTCCAGTGACCGAATAGGTGGAAGCGGAGATATACAGGATGAAGTCCTGATCAAAGTCAGGAGGGCGGATCAAGGGAGCAGATGTGAGAGCCTACTGGAGGGCATCGAAAGACTCATGAGAATAGGAATCCCAAACGAAAGGGATAGAAGATCGGGGGAGTCTAAGGAACCCATGTGAAGTGGCGGCATAGTCAGGGACGAATCGGCGGAGAAAATTAGCTTTGCCTTGGAGACTTTGGAGATGGCGGAGGGTAAGTGGAATGGGAAGTTCAAGAAGGGCTTGGACTTTCAAAGGGTCAAGAGTGATACCATCCTTAGACACGATGAAGCCTAAGAGACGGCCAGAAGGAACGCAAAAAATACATTTCAACGGGTTAAGGCGGATATTATACTTGCGACATCGGAGGAAAATGGTACGTAGATCGTGGAGGTACTGCGCCCGATGCTTAGAACGCGCAGTGAGGTCGTCTAAATAAGCAAGGATAATGTGAGCTAATTCATGGAAACAATAAGACATGGCCCGTTGAAAAGTGGCGCCGACGTTTTTGAGGCCGAAAGGCATGACCCGGTAAGCAAAAGTTCCCCACGGACTAATGAATGCGGTTTTAAGTTGATCGGCAGGACGGATAGAAATTTGGTTGTATCCAGAGAAACCATCCATAAAGGATAGAACCTCATGCCCTGCACACTCATCAATGATTTGGTCAATGAACGGTGTGGGGAAGTTGTCTTTGGGACAAGCTTGGTTCAAGTCGCGAAAGTCCGTGCAGACATGGATGGTGCCTTGTTTCTTGAGAACAGGAACTGGGTTGGATACCCAAGTGGTGTACTCAATGGGGTAAATGAAACCAGCCTGCTTGAGCTTGTCGATTTCGGCTTTGATAGCGTCACATCTAGAAGGGTGAATGGGTCTCAACTTTTGACGGACTGGTTTGGCGTCAGGCCATGTATCGATATGGTGTTCGACAATGGCGGGATCGAGTCCGGGCATCTCAGAATAGGATCACGCGAAAATATCGCAGAATTATTTGAAAAGCTTGGTGTAAGCTTCGATTTCTTCTGGGGTGCATTGAGCACCTAAGGTGATATATTCTTGGATACCAGGGGTGACTGGAATGTCAATTTTGATGGTAGGAGAGATATTGGCCATGTTTCCTTCTTCGAAAGCATCAGGGCCAGGGATGGGGTTTTTGAACCAATCGACAGCATTGGGGATGAAGTCTTTGGTTTCCACAGCAAATTGGTCATGGGACTGCTGTGGGAGGAAGTATGTGCGATGGTGCATATCGTCCCATGGAAAGTCCGGGTTGGTCATGGCTTCCATAATGTCTTCATTGGATTGGAAGATGGGAAGACTGGAGGAAGAGGGGTCACCCGAGGAGATAGTGGTGTGATGGGTCATCAAGAGGATAAGGGCTCAGATGTGCAATATCAACAGATCCAAGGTCAGCTGAGGATCCAAGAGTATCGACAGGTTGAAGGGTAGGTGAACTATCTCGCAAGGATGATGACAGGTACAGAATGGTGATTGACGACTCTGTTGGCTTGATAGTGGGAGGAGGAATGTGAATGGGAGTGGGAAGATCCTCTGATCCTATCGAAGTGGCCTTGAATTGGCGGTACATGTCTAAAGAGGAACGATACTCGTCAAGGTGGGGACAGAGGTGGGTGTAATAGCCATGGAAATGACACAAAGAATAAGGGTGGTTTGTGCGCAGAGTTTTGAGTTTCAGGATAGATTCTGGGATAGTGACGTAGACCTTGGGGATGTTAGATTCAGGAAACATCTCATTAACCAGAATCTTGAGGTGCGCCAATTCAGGACACATATGGGTGGCATGACCGACAATATCGCACAAAGCGCATTGGATAGCGGAGTTTGGCGGTAGAGGAGGGGTAGGGGTTGTCAGGGGGGCCTGGTCCTGATGGGTCTCCGCCTTATGAGCTTTGCCTTTCTTTCCGGGGGCTGGCGCCACAGGGGTAGGGTCCTGTGGAGGTGCTGGGGGCCCGGAGGAAGTGAGGGGGACTGGTTGAACCGGACGGGCATACCGAGGGTCAGGTTAAGAAGAGAGAGGGTGGCCATGACGGGGACAGAAAATACTCCGGGAGGGGGAGCCAGGAAAGGTATCTGTCCAGTAGGGTAATGACCGGGAGGGATGTCTCCGAGATAGTTAAGGCTTGGGGGAACCGAGCCTGGAGGATAAAGGGGATGAGGGATACCAGCTGTAGGAGGAGGGCTAGAAGGAGGAGTTCCGGCTGGCTGAGATGAATGGCTAGGAGCGGGGTGCGGAGGGCGAGGGGGAGGTTGCTGACTTGCCGAGGCAGGCCGTGTAAGGGTAGCCTGAGACGATTGCATCATGCAAACATTCGATAAGCTAGGATCGGTGACAGAAGGGGGGGGAAGGTTAGGGAAAGTTCCAATCAGGGAGGAATCTTTGTAAGCGCCGGCGGAGACACTGGTCAAGGAATCGACGGTTTGCTTGTTGGCTACAAAAGAGAAGGTCGTCTCAGGGGAGGTTTGAGATTTTGGCTCATGATATGTCAACTATTCAATGGTGACTATCTTTCCATTATGGGGGAAAGAAATCTTGTGAAAGACCGCGGATGGGACAACAGACATAGCATAGGTGTAGCTTCGCCCCAATAGAATGTTGTAATCTATCGGGGCTTCGATGACTTCGACGTCAACACAAACAGTCTTACCGGCGAGGGTGATAGGACAATTACGAAACAGGCCAATGGGCTGGGAGGCATGACCATCCCATGCTCGAAGGGTGATCGTGGAAGGGGCCAATTCATGGGATCCGAGTTGCTTCCAAACCGAAGCGGACATCACGCAAGTGGATGCCCCCTCATCAATGATACACCGGGACACGTTGGCGTTCCAGATTTTGACTGGGATTTGGAAGGTGATGGAAGGAGGGAGAGGAGGATGGTCTGATTGAGTGGCATCGAAAACAATCATTTGGTCATTAGCAGGATCTACAGTGCCCACGGGAGATAGTAGAGCCTTCTTTTGGGAAGGGAACGACTGGAGGAGTTCCAGTGTGGAAATGGCGGCAGGAGATTGCGCCAAATCATCTACTGTGCTATATGAATGGGCAGCTCGACTGGGAGCAGTGTTTCAACGTAGTGGGCCCTTAGGTATCTTGGTATGAACCTCAACTTTTGGTTGAGGGATATGTAAGGGGCCACTGGGTGACGAAAGAGGCTCTGGAGAACCTGAAGAAGGAGGCTTGGAGTACTGGCGACACCGATTTTGAACGTGAAGATCAACGGACGGGTTAGGATCAGAGTGCATCATAAGGATCTGGTAATCAGAGGAACCAGAAAGGGAAGGGGGGGTGGCTACCAGGCTGTCGAGCGGTTGGGTAGCCACGAATCCTTGCTGAGGGAAAGGATCAGTAAACACAGCTGGCTAGGTAGTGGCCACATTAGGAGGAGCATGAGGGGAGGCGTGCTGTCCGCGCAATGTGGCTTGAGACTCCCACATCTGCCGCATCTGGGGTAATAGGGGACAATCGTGGGTGTAATGACCATAAACACCGCAACACGAACAAGGCTTACTTGTGCGAAGCGGCTTGTCCGTCTTGGGCTGAGTGCCCTGTTGCTGGTTGGCAGTGTTAGGGTCCACACCAGGATTGGGTCCATGGGTACCAGGGGCAGATTGGTTTTGATTGCCTCTCCGCCCTCTTTGAGAAGAAGGGGGATTAGTCGCGCCCTGCTTTGCAAATACTTGCCCTGGAGGGGGCTGTAGGTGCTGGTGCTGGGGTTGAGGAGGCAAGGGAGGAGGAAGCGCATATGCTGGAGGAGTTGGCGCACCAGGCTGCGGATAAGGGTAATGGGTAGGTTGGGAAACATTGAGGTAATCAGGAGGTTCGGCAAAAGGAGGAGGCATGCCGTATCCTAGATACATGCTACCGGGAGGGGGGAGAGTGCTGGAGGAGCTGGCCCCTCCCTGAGGGAGACCATAGCCCATAGGAGGTTGAGCGTATGGATGGAAAAGGGCTCCAACGATACCGTCGGTGGAATGAGATGCCCCTGGGGCATTAGCGCCATCGCGCATGGGGAGGTCAGGAAGAACGGTATAAACATAACCAGATTGAGCGTAGATCAGGTCATATTTCAAGGCTATTTGGAGGGCGGCTTCTTCAGTTTGAGGAAAGTGAGAGGCGACATCTTTGCCGATGGGAGTGGAAAGGGTGCGAAGGAACCAGTCCATGTAAACCCGATCTTCGAAGGGAGGCGCTCAACATAAGCTTCGTCTTCTTCGCCATTCCTGAACATGGGCGGAAAGGCATGTTGAAGAGGATTTCTTGAAGGAAGTCAAGAGCTCCGTGCCAGTATCGTATCAGAGAGGGAGCTGAAAGTACGACAAAAAGGCTTGGGCAAGAGTCTCAAAGGTGGTATGGGTAGAGGTGGCTTGTTCGACATACCATTTAGAAGCTTCACCGGTGAGCGTGCGTTGGAACAAACGAAGACGAATGGAGTCATCGGTAATGGAATTGGAGGAACACCACATGTGGAAAGATCGGAAATGATTGGTTGGATCTTCGCCATTAAGGCCCTCAAACTTAGGGATGTTGGAGGGGAGCTTGGTTGGCATAGCATGCCAATTAGCATTGTGGTGAATGGGGTCATTGATCAACTGATGGAAATCAGGGAGGCTAAGGCATGCAATGTACGGCAGCATAGGGCTGGCTGGGGTACTTCCTGTGGTGGTTCCGCTAGTAATAGGGCCGGCATTAGGGCCGGGAGAACCGCTATCGTTAGGCCCTGGACCAGACATAGTGAAGGTGACAGGGGGAGAACCAGGAGGAGAAGGAGGACCTGATGAATCAGGAGAGGAGTCGGAGTGCGGACTCAAAGGTGGACTGGCTCGACGACGATGGGGCGGAGCAGGTCGATCAACCGGAAAATGAGGATGAAGGCCAAGAAGTCTCCAGGAAAGGCACCTTGGGGGCGCAATGATGACAGGAAGAAGGAAACAGACAAGGGCAGAAAGGGAAAGAATCAAGCGATGTCAAGGGCAGATAAGGTGCAGTGACAATTGATTTTAGAGTCTTTGCCAGGCGGTGTTAACCAGGCGCTTCTTCACTTAGGGTCAATGTGTGGTGTGCGTTAATTTTAATTTTTAAACCCTTTTCGTTTTGAGAGCAATAAAAAGTGTGCTACATAACTGAAAATAAATCTGCATAGAACAATATAGATTGCTGAAAGGACAGAACATTTAACAGCTAACTATGCATCAATCTAACCCAAAAAGGCGGGTCTCTCAAAACTACTCTAAAAGAGGGAAAAAATCTACTCAAAACACACATAAAAAGAGGTCAATAGATCTAGGGTCGAAAGGGACAGGGATCTAGAGGATAAAGTTGCTGAAAAGAGGTGCAGATCACAGCCAAGAGACAGAGGAAAGGTGGCTGGAAAAAGGAAGGAAATCAGAAAAAAATGGAGGGGGCAAGGGGGAGGCCCAGAAAGTAGGTCCAAACAAAATGACAGGAGGTCATTTGAAAGGAAGAAAGGCTGATTTCAAAGGATCTGAAAGGGAGGTAACAGATCTGGAAAAGAAGGAGGCTGAAGCTCGGAAAAACAGACGGCTGAAACAGCTTAAAACTCTTCCACAAAAAGTGGAGGGTACTAAAGCCCTAGGGGGCTAGTTTCCCACTTAGATGAGTAAAAAAAAATCAGAACTTGGTCAAAACGGGCTGAGACAGAGGTTGGAGGACCCTGGCAGAAGCTACAGCAAAACCCAGAAAAATTGCAGAAAAATTGCTGAAAAAATGGCATGTCGCAGTTTCTGAAAAGTGTGACCTAGAGGTCTAGGTCGTAGGTTTAGGGCCAAAAAGTGTGACCCCCTGTTCCGGTTGTCTCGGCGGCAGACTTTCAGAAAAGTTGTTGTCTCAGTTGCGGCTGGTGTCGCTTACCTGCGCAATAGGGCCAGAAACACATGGAAGTTAAAAATTTTAATGTTTTAGGGTTTTATGTGAGAAAAACAACATAAAAATAGGAAAAATAAACAGCTGAAAAGAAACCCTAGGGTTTGAAGTAGCTGGATATGCAAGAATATGAGAAACAACAACGGTCGTAATTTAAAACCCGTGTGGAGTCGCCATTTGTTAGTATGAATCCTTTGTCAAAGTGTACAAAAAAGGACCACTTTAGCTATGCATAACTAATAGGCCTAACAACAAAAGTGGCTGCCAATATCTTCAGATCTACGATTAGTTAGACATAAAAGAGCTGCAAAAAACCAGATCTATGCATGGAAAGACATTAAGTAGAAAAAGTAAGGGTTTGCTCCATATACCAATAGACAAGGCAAGAACAATTTTTAAAAGAATTTTTATATTAATGGGGCACCTGGGAGGAAAACAAGAAGGTGTATCCAATTCTCCTCAGTGGGATGGGTTCTTGGAAGTCCTCAGCACTTCAGATCTAAGATTTCTCTCTCTAGTTGATGTAGAAAACCCAATGCAAAAAATAGAGCTCAATGGGAGCAAATGATGGAGATATGTGACCAAGTGTATAGATCCAGAGTGATCTAATAGGCAACAAAAGGTGAATAATGGTAGGAAAAACCCTCCTATTTATAACAAAATATTGGGTCATTCTAGATCTTTGTGCATGGGTTAACCAGATCTAGATCCACTTTTTATGGAATATTTTATTATATTTGTTGGAGGGAAAAGGTATTTGACTTGGGTCAAATCCCTTAATTTGTTAAAAATAAATAAATAAATGATTTATTTATCTTTTTAAGGACGTGGTTAGAAGATAATCAAATAAATAATGATTTATTTAATTATTTAAGGAGGTGGTTGAAAGATAATTAAATAAATAGTGATTTATTTAATTATTTGTGCGTGATTTGGTCATATTTAACAAGGAATATCATCTAAATAAGGTTTAAATGATTATTCCTAGAAAATAATAAGATAAATAAAGGTTTATCTAATTAATTTCTTTGATTTTGGGTTAAACATGACTGGGAATAATAATTAAATTATAGTTTAATTAATTATTCCATGAGGAAAATCAAACAAATATGGGTTTGTTTAATATTTCCTTTTGGGGTTTCCTGTTTTAACATAGTGAAAGCAGTTTTACTTAGGGTAAAACTGGTCTTACATGGTGTACTTGGGTCCATCTAATGATAATAAGTTAGATGACCAAAAAATGGTGTAACATACATTGTGGCCCACTAGGATTACATTATTGCCCCATGGACTCCTATATATAAAAAGGAGGTTTTGTAAATTATATCATCCAAGAATTGTTCATTTATGTAATGTATTGGAGGTTTCCCCCTCGAAGTGGCTCATTTCTAAGGCATTGATATCTCTTTTCTTCTCTTTTTGGAGCTGGTTACACAACATTTGGTATCAGAGCTTTTGATTCTAGGGTTTCGCTTCTCCAAACAGGTCGTCGTGGCATTTTTTCTATAACGTTTTCTCTACAAAGTTTCAGGAGCTAAAATTTTTAGGGTGCAAAGCCAAAATCCTGAGGAAGATTGTTTGAAAATTTTAGAGCTTGGTTCACAATATTTTCTGAGATATCATCTATGGAAGTTAGGTCTTTTTCAGGCTCCTAAATAGGTCATTGTGGCATTTGTGCTATAACTTTTTTTTCTACAAAACTTTTTTTTCTACAAAGTTTCAAAAGCTGAAATTTTTAGGGTGCGAAGCTGAAATCCTGAGGAAATTTGTCAAAAAATTTCAGAGCTTGGTTCGCAATATTTTTGGAGATATGATCTGTGGAAGGTAGTGCTTTTTCAGGCTCCTGAATTTCATCTCAAAGAGGTGATCGTGGGAAAAGTTCAATGACTCTCTCTCTGGGCATCGGATTGGAGTTTCATAAAAAGTGGTCACAAGTACACGAAATTTAGTTTCTTGGCTATAAATTTTAGAGACAAAGGACGAAACAGTGACACGTGGCAAGTCCTACAAGTTTTCTCTACTGAACCAGTCCAGAATTAGGTCATTGTGGGAGATTGGA
The DNA here is from genome assembly GCA_034641835.2 of Pinus albicaulis. NCBI lineage: Eukaryota > Viridiplantae > Streptophyta > Pinopsida > Pinales > Pinaceae > Pinus > Pinus albicaulis. Next base: position 9,347 of record JAXQQM020073900.1, on the reverse strand, counting down.
CACAACTTTGTCTTGGGGAATCCAAATTAGATCAGACCTGTGGCATTTGAAAGAAGCTTCAGAGGGCTACTATAGGGCTAAATTTCAGATATTTAAGAGCCGTAAATCGTCGTAGATAATCCACCCCCATATCGAGCTCTTCAAAAGCAAGAAAAAGGTGTGTAATTTTTTCCAAATTGCATAAGTCTTGTTTGAAGAATCAATTTGAATTTATTCCAAGGGCATATTGTAGAATAGATATCAGTATTGGGTTCTAAAAAATGCCCCATAAAAATAATTCAACACCCATTAAGCCTTCAGAAGGCTCTACTATGACTCATGAAGATGAAGAATTGCAACATGATGTATCAAAATTACAAGAGCAAGTGCACCAAATTTCGCTCTCGCAAAGAGCAACAAAAAATGAAACGAAAGTTTTGAAGAAAGATGTGAAAGCGAAGATGGATGGTTTGAAGAAAGGCATGGAATCTAAGATAGATGGCATGGAAGCTGGCATGGAATCTAAGATGGATGACATGGAAGCTAAAATGGAAAATATGAAGACTGATCTAAAAGCAGACATGGAAGGTTTGACAAAGTTGATACAAGAAATGTTTCCTAATGGTGAAAAGATAGTAGAGGAAACTCATGATGAGAACAAAATAAATGTTAATCGTGATTTCATAAACTCTAATGTTGGCAGAAAGAACCACCATATTCCAAAAATGGATATGAGGAAGTTTGATGGAAAGGATCCTGTAACATGGATACTACAGATGGAGCAATATTTGATCTCCATAATGTGCAAAACACACAAAAGGTACGCATTGCAACTTTACATTTAGAACAAAATACATTTGTATGGTATCGATGGCTTTGCTCCTGTAAAAAAATTGTCACTTGGTCAATTTTTACGGAGGAAATGATAGCACATTATGAGGATACAGAGAGCAACACCTTATTTAGCCAATTGATAAATCTCAAACAAAAGGGTTTAGTGGGGCAGCACATTGAGGACTTCCAAAAATTGAATATAAGGGTAACTGATATTCCAGAGGAACACAGGATTGATCTCTTCATAGGAAATTTAAAGGATAACATCCAACATGAAGTTCGCATTTTGGAACCTGATTCATTGGAGAAGGCATTCAGGTTGGCAAGAAAAATTGAATGTAAAATTATGGCGACAAGGAAGCCTACCACTCACTTCTATAAAGAGGGAAGTGTTGCTACTCCTAGATTTCCACAACCTACAATGTTGACACCACAACAATTGGAAGAAAAAAGAGCAAAAGGGCTTTGCTACAGTTGTGATAGAAAATACACTAAAGGTCATAAGTGTGCTGAGAAGAAATTATTTTACATAGATTGTGAAGAGGAAGAAGAAAATCAACAAGAAGAGGATATACACCAGGAACCAGCCCTAGAAGAGGAAGAAATGAATCCGACCATATCGTGTAATGCACTGGCAGGAATTACCACTCCTCAAACTCTCAAGATTGAAAGACAAATCAAGAAGAAAAAGGTAATAGTGTTGATTGATTCAGGTAGCACCCATAATTTTATTCATTGTAAGGTAGCCAAGGAATTAAATTTTTTCCTATACCCAGCACCAGAACGTCAAGTGATGGTTGCAAATGGAGGAACTATAAATTGCTCTGGAAAATGCCATAATATCAAGCTAACCATGGGGGAATATGTATTGACTAGTCCAATGCTTGCCATTCCTATGGGAGGTGCTGATGTTGTACTAGGAGTACAATGGCTACAATCTTTGGGGACGGTAGCTTTTAATTTTCAAGAACTTTTCTTGAAATTTTTTTCAGAAGGAAAGGAAGTCGAATTACGGGGTATTGAAGGGAAGCCGGGAAGGATAATAAGCTCTAATGTCATGACAAAGCACAACAATTGGAAGAAAAGAGAGCAAAAGGGCTTTGCTACAGTTGTGATAGCAAATACACTAAAGGTCATAAGTGTGCTGAGAAGAAATTATTTTACATAGATTGTGAAGAAGAAGAAGAAAATGAACAAGAAGATGATATACACCAGGAACCACCCCTAGAAGAGGAAGAAATGAATCCGACCATATCGTGTAATGCACTGGCAGGAATTACTACTCCTCAAACTCTCAAGATAGAAGGACATATAAAGAAGAAAAGGGTAATAGTGTTGATTGATTCTGGTAGCACCCATAATTTTATTCATTATAAGGTAGCCAAGGAATTAAATTGTTTCCTATACCCAGCACCAGAATGTCAAGTGATGGTTGCAAATGGAGGAACTATAAATTGCTCTGGAAAATGCCATAATATCAAGCTAACCATGGGGGAATATGTATTTACTAGTCCAATGATTTCCATTCCTATGGGAGGTGCTGATGTTGTACTAGGAGTACAATGGTTACAATCTTTGGGGACGGTAGCTTTTAATTTTCAAGAACTTTTCTCGAAATTTTTTTCAGAAGGAAAGGAAGTCGAATTACGAGGTATTGAAGGGAAGCCGGGAAGGATAATAAGCTGTAATGTCATGACAAAGATTCTAAAGAAAGAACAACGAGGCGTAATTGCACAATTAACACTGTTACCGATCAAATAGGTAACCTGACCTCAAAACGAGAACTCTAGCCCAAAAAGTCTCAAAAAACATGAAAAAACACCCAAAAAAAAAGAAGTGTGTCTTCCAGAATGCACTTGGTTTTTTTTGAAGGTCAAATTTCAACATTTTATAAAATTATGCTAAAAACAAAATTGTTTGTTGAAAAAAGGATTGAAAAAACACCCTCAAAACAAAACCAGTTGATGCTGGAATAACAAAAAAAAAAAATTGTCATAATTTTGACACTTGTAACAATGGAATTAAAGACAACATATTAGGACATTTTTTAAAATCGTAAATTTCTAACATTTTTTATAGATGATGTTAAAGATAAACAAATACATGTCTAAAGGGCTTATCATTTCGAACAATTTTCATCCATGTTGTTAAACATAAAATATCTTGACTTTAAACAACCCCAAAATTGTAATTATTGTCAACCATAACCTTAAAGATAAAATTTGGTAGCGCATAAAAACCTTAATGACAAGCTGTAAATCTAAAGTTTTTCAATCTTAAGTGTTCAACATACTTGAACAATGAAATTATGGAGAAATTATAAGACTTAACAATTTTAAAAAATGAACAAGTAAATGAAAAAATTATCATTGAACAAAAACAAGTAAGAGTAATTTTAATTTTAAAGGATAAAAACTTATCTTTTTTCAAATCTTAGCATAAGAAAAATTTAAATATAATTTCAACCAAAACCTAAAAATCAAGCATCAAAACAAAGTGCTCTGTTTCAATGATGCATATAATTATTAAAACTTAAAAGTATCTTATACCAAATGGTAACAATACATAATATCATGGTAATATCACTGCATAATCTAAAAATTCAACATTAGTTTCTATTTTCTATTTTACTTATAATTAAAATATCAATATTGGTACATTGAATATAACATAAATTATTTTTGTAATTCATTGTTGCATTGTCGATATTCTAAAGAGATGAATTCTTCATAATTAAAACATATAATCCAACAAACATACAAAAGTCTCATAACTTCATGAAAAATGAGATGGAAGTCAAAATTTTTATTTCAAGTTACCATGCAAACATCAATTACATAAAAGTGTCTTAGATAGTTATTCAAAATAAACCATAGGTTCTGGCACACCATCATAACCTACATCTTCAGATGAATGGCTCGATGCAGATGAAGATGATCCATATTCTTCTCTTTCATCAACTAGTGCTCCATCTGAGTCAACATGCATGCCCACCATTTCAGAGTTCAAAAGTCGTGTAGATCTACGTCTACATTCTGCAGAGTCCCATTTCAACAGTAATTGTTCTGGTAGCAATTTCTTCAAAATATTTATGGTCTGCAACCGAAGAGTTCCTCTCTTTGTCAAATTGAATTCATACACAAGTATGTCAACATCCTCCAATTTTAAGACATCTATGCGGCGACGATTTATATTTGTGCCCTTTCTTTTTCTCTTTCTGCCAATTCTTTTTTCCACTACTATCTCTGGCTTGTACACACCATTGAAAGGGTGGGTACTTGTGGCATACCAATGTACATCAACAGTTGTAATCTCTTCATTTTCATTAATGACCTTTATAACCTTGGCAATCTAGAATGGATAGCCAAGTGGATCTTCATCTGCTAACACTGCTATCATGCAACCCTCCTTAAGATCCTGCACAGAACCCTTGTAAAGGTCTTCCATGGCTTCACGTTGTGCACGTGATCTTCTAGAACCAATATAGATTTCTCTTTCCTCTACCTATGGGGAATTAATAATAGCTTGAGGTTGTTGTTGTTCAACATTGTGTGTTTCCTGATGTTCATGTTCATTTGGCATATTTTGTGGCCAAAAAAAAGGAGTCTTCAAAAGCGTATCCTCATTTACTGATCTTGAAATCATATCACTTTGATTACTGAAAAAAGACTCCCACCAAACTGAATCAACAACATCGAAGTATTCATATGTATCTATAATACATCTTTTAATTTCCTCTAGACATTCAAAATAATTTATCTCTCTCTTCTGCCTTCGTGCATTATGGAGTTCGGAAACTGACTGTAATAACAATATCTTTGATGAAAACATTGGACGCTCTGGAATGAACTTCAAAATGCTAAACCTGATGATGGTCCCCATTCTTCAATAGTTGAATACTTCTTGCCCCATATAAGTGTTATCCCATCAATTTTTTTGATACGAAATTGATGCTGGAAGCTAATGTTGTTAAGTTGTTCAATGCATTTCTCCTCACCATGCGATCCAAAAATAAACCTTCGCATGTCAATAGTTTCTTCCAACACATGAAAAACAGGCTCTGGAATGTACGATTTCTTAATACATTCAATTAATCATGGCAGGATCCCAACACCTTTCCTCCTCAATGTTACTGAAAAACGATTGAACATTTGATCAATATGATCATGAGTATGCCCAACAAGAAGGAAACCAACCTTTATCTTTTTAAAAATCCCCAATTCAACTAGCATATTTAGATACCCAAAAAGAACTTGATTTTTGTTCTCACGACTTGTGTTGTCTAATTGTAAATACAAAACTTCAGGAAGAATCCCAGACCAATGAGTAACCACATCATGGATTATAATTATGGTCAGATTTGCATCATTGTGAATATTTGGAGTTGTGAAGAAAACTCTTGGAAACATCTTCTCATTAAATACCATACAACCAACCAAGTGAAACTGAATGAAATTTTCCTCCTGTAATTTTTTTGGCGTGCGGACAAAATGTGGAAGAAGTGTTTTCCTTTGGTCCATACCATCAATTATCAATCCCAGATATTTATTTGGATGATCATAACACTTCTTTCGATGTTTATACAACTTTTGTCTTTCACTTGTTTGCCGATTGCGATGGTCTTGAAGTTCTTTGACAACGGAATCTGTACATAAAATAAAAGAAACATATGAATAAATATATTTTCATAGTTGATAAGTATCAAATTTAAAAAACAATGTTTTGAACACATACCTCTTTCTGCCCCTTGACATTTATCTCTTTTTTCTTTAAGAGAAGCACATGTGCTGCAAATCCCCATCCTTGTCTTCTTAGGAATACGAACATTGTTGAATTCAATTTTCCATATCCTTGTAAAATAAGAATATGTAATAAAATTACCAATTCCTTCAACAACTTCTGCATAATCTTTGTATAACATGAATATTTCTCGTCTCAAGAAATTATCTGGAATATGTATTGTGTCTTTATTTGGCATACACTCTCCATGATTTGAAAAGAAGTCTTTCATCCATGTCTTAGCAGTATTTGCAAATGGCCCCACCTCCCGTTTATAACGTGCTTCTGAATAATATGTGGGATCCCTTTCCAATCTATCCTGGATTCTTGACAAACGATAATTACCAATTGAATACAACATTTTGAACGCCTTTCTGCAAAGCAATACATTCCCAATATGATAATCATAACCTGCTAGTGTAGATTGCATGCAACCCACTAAATATGAATTTTGCATGCTTTTATTCATTGACATATATTTTTTCCTTTTCTCCAAAGCAAAGTTGAAATCCATATTTCTCAAGCAATCCCTTCGACAACATTCACTTGAAATCAAATGAACGACAAAACTTTTTGTCGTGACATATTTTGTCCTCGCCCTTGTATAACTGGAATGCTTTGGATTGATATGAAAAGGTCTACTCCTACTCCTAGTTGCAATATTTGCTTGCAACGGCTTCATCATTCCATCATCCTTTGTAAAAGTAGTTTCATCACCATTAGAAGGAATATTATCCCCACTATCATCATCCTCAACATAGTTAAGAAATTCATCAACATCATTGCAGCGTGGAAAATTTTCTTTACCGTCATCAGTTGAAGAAAACATTTCACAAGAATCATCGGCACTTTTGTAACCCTGACTCAAAAGAAATTCTTCACCATCTTGACCTATGCTTTCAAATTATTCCCTGGGAGGATTCAATTCTTCATCACCATGAGTGTCTTTGAAATGGTCACTTAGAGAAAATGCAATATTCATATCTGTGCCTTTAAAATTATCATTTGCAAGAAACTCTTCATCCTCCCCTTCCTCAGTGGTGCTCTCATAATCCTTGGGATTAGGCATACGTGGAAGCTTTGAATTTGTATTCACTAGAATTTCTTCATCCTGCCCCTCCCCTTCCTCACTGAAGCTCTCATAATCCTTAGGATTATGAATAAGTGAATGCCTTGAATCTATATTTATTGGAAATTCTTCATCCCCCCCTTCATCAGTGGTTAAATTATAATCGTTATGATTAGGATGAAGTGAAAATTTTAGCTTTGGAAATTCATCCCCGTCTTCATCAGTGGTGCTGGAATAATCCTTAGGATTAGGACGGGCGGGATATTTTGACGTCAAATTCTAGATCTCTCTTCCTTAGTGGTGCCGATATAATCCTTAGGATTAGGATGAAGACATTTTGAATTTGCAAAATCTTTCATTCCCCCTCTTCATCCCAGGTTTGAAGCACATCCTTAGGATTAAGATCACGGGAAATTTTGACTGAATTTTTTTCGTCCTCTCTTCATCACAGGCCGATAATCCTTAGGATTAGGACGGAGTGGAAATTTTGACGCTGCAAATTTTTCATTTCCCTCTTCATCAGTTGGTGCTGGCATAATCCTTAGGATTGGGACGAAGTGGATGTTTTGACTCTGAAACATTATCATTCCCCTCTTCATCAGTGGTGCTCGCATAATCCTTACGATTAGGACTAATTTGATATTTTGACTTTGGAAATTTTACATCCCCCTTTTCATCAGTGGTGTTGGCATAATCCTCAGGATTAGGACAGAGTGGATATTTTGACTCTACAGATTCTTCATTCCCCTCTTCATTTGTTGTTCTCGCATAATCCTTAGGGTTAAGCTGAAGTGGATATTCTTCATCTCCCTCTTCATCAATGGTGTCCTCATAATCCTTGGGATTAGGACGAAGTGAAACTTTTGACTCTGGAATTTCTTCATCATGACCTTCATCACTGTTGCTTTCATAATCCTTAGGATTAAGAGTAAGTGGTATAACTGGCGCTCGATTTACATAAATTTCATTTTGCTGCACCTCATCAATTTTGTTCTCATCATCTTTAGGATAACGACCAAGTCGATTTTTTGACTCTCTATTCATGGTGAATGAACTCCCGTTATATTCATCACTCTGAATAGAGTTGTTGCGTGACGAAGATGTTGATGTTGTACAAAGAAAAACTTCGCTATTAGAAGAAACCATGGCTTTCAACAATAATAGGTTGAATGATACAAATTCCTCTCCCACTTACAATATATAGCTTAAAGACTGAAAATTTCCCTCCAAATTTTCCCTCCAAAAAAATTCGCGAAAAAATTTCCCTCCAAAAAATTTCGCGAAAAACTTTCCCTCCAAAATTTTCATTTCATATATTTAGTACAAATATTAATCAAAAAATGTATTTAACATTTTTTTTAATAAACTGTTTATGTTGAAATATTTTACCGATATTTATATTCAAAATATCCACAAAATATTTCTATCATGGATGCCTTTCAAACTAAAATAATGTTTTTATTTGAATGATTTAACATTGACTAGATGTAAGTATTAACTATAATATTACTATAATATCTACATGCAAATATTAACTATTTTAACTATGATGATTACATGTAAATATTTTAAATTATAAATTTTAAAGTTACGTTATATTCATCTAAAATATATTTCAAAATTTATTAATAAACTGTTGGTCTTCAAATATTTCACCATACTTTCTATTCAAAATATCCACAAAATATTCCTTTCATGCATGTCTTCGAAATTAAAATAATTTTCTTATTTGAATGGTTTAAGATTGACTACATGTAAATATTTACAAAAATAACAATATGTAAATATTAACTATTTAAACTATAATTACCTACATGTACATATTTTATATTTTAAAATTTAATCCCATGATTTTAAACATTGATTACATGTAAATATTAACTATGATAACTAAATACAAATATTAACTATTTTATCTATAATATTAAATATAATTAACTACATGTAAGTATTCCATATTTTAATTTTTAATTTGAGATTATATTTGAATTATTCAACATTCAGTATATGTAAATATTAAATAAAATATTAATTATGATAACTACATGCAAATAATAAGTATTTTAACTATAGTATGAACTATAATAAACTAAATGTAGATATTTTAAATTTGAAATTTTAATCCCACATTCGTTAAACAGTAAACCAATCAGACAATATACGTTATTTAAAAGGAATGATTGTTTCTATTCATCACATCACATCAAGTTTTCTGGTATTTGTTAGAGCAAATTTCTGGAGGTGTTGTGTTGGCATTGGTAACTTCGTGGAGGCATTGCATTGGCATTGGAAGCGTTGTGTCGCTATTGGCAATTTTGTGGAGGTGTTGCATTGGCATTGGTAACTTCGTGAAGGCATTGCAGTGGCATTGGAGGCATTGTGTTGCTATTCGTAATTTTGTGAAGGCGTTGTGTTGGCATTGGTGACAATAGCTTTTTGCATTTCAAAGGTTAGTTTTCCTTATATTCTGTCAATTTAAAGACGATTTTGGGGAAAATCTGTTTTTCTATAGTTTTTTTGTGTCCAAAAACTATTTTTTTAAGGTTTTTAGGTTCAAAAATCTTGATTTTTAAATATTTTTTTAGTGAAGAAAATGCAAAAAAAACTAATTTTTTAGGGTTTTAAGAACAAAAATTTAGATTTTTTTTCTTTTTTAAGACTTATAGGTTCATTTAGACAGAAAAAT
>JAXQQM020060004.1:0-46102 GCA_034641835.2 Pinus albicaulis | reverse complement strand
GTGAAAAAAAACCCCGTATCGCAACATATTGATTTAACTCCTGCACAGAAATGCGTACCCCCACTAAACCCCGGAAGCCGCCGATTTCCAAATCAAAGTGCCTTGTTGCCGTGTGAAATCACTTGTGAGAGAAAGAAAATACCCATCTCATACCAACCCGGAAAAAGAGATGGTCATCCATCAAGCCTAAACTAAGGCCCCGATCCTATCGCATCCCGTAAAAATGAGTTTTCCATTGCCAAAAAGCCATGAGATATGCTCAAAGAAAGAGCCGCATCACCTTCTGAAAACCCAGCCAGATGAAAGACCCTCTTTTTTGGTGCACGAAGGAGCTTCTGTAAATCTACATAAGAGGAGGCCCATCCATATATTTGAGCTTGATGAGGGGTGGCCAGAAACTTGACCCGGTGAGTGCTCTCCACAGGGACTTAATCAGTAGGGCATGTGAGAAGAAACATACATTCAATAAGCCCCAACCTCCAAATTGCTTGGGCACAGAAAGTGCATACAGATTGCAAAGATGAAATTTGTTTGCATTGTTGGCCCCAAACCATAGAAAATGAGAAATATCAGCTTTGATGAGGGAGAAGATGCGAATGGGGAGGTAAAACAAATGAGCCCAGTACACAACTAATTGTTGTAGCACCACTTGGACCAGGATATACCATCCACCTAATGACAGCCAACGATGAGTCCACCTTTTAATCCTTCTATTATATTTATCAACAAGCCAGGTCCAATCACATGATTTATATCTATAAGCATCCAGCCTAAACCCAAGGTAAAATAAGCCTTACGAAATATGATTTGTCTGCACCCCAAATAATTCTGCAATAAAATCAATCTCCCCTTTATCCCCATTTTCATATAAGAGAATTGATTTACTATGTTGATGTGAAATCCGGAAGCTGCCCCAAAACGAAGAAGGATAAAATGAAGGTAGATACATTGATTTCTTAAAATCCTGCCAAAGAAAACAAGGTCATCAACAAATAATGAATGAGAAATAAATACATAATGGGAGAAAGATATGCCTTCAAAGGAGCCCCTCCATTTAGCATCCTTGAGAATATTACTAAAACCATCCATGACTAAGATGAAGATCAAAGGGGATATAGCACACCATTGACGTAGGCCTCGATCTGCTACAAAGAACTCTGAGGGCAGTCCATTGATGATAACCGAGTATCATATAGAAGTGATGCATGCCATTATTCATCTGATGTTAGGAAGAGAGATGCCAATCTTAAGAAGTATCACCTTGATGAAAGACCAGTCCACGCAATCATACGCTTTATATAAGTCCACTTTCATAATGAGGGACTCCATTTTCCTTGTATGGACTTAGCAAAGAACTTCCTGAGCCGTCGCAATCGCATCATGGATGGAGCGGCCCAGGAGAAAACCAAATTTTTCAGAGGATATATGCTTTGATAATGCTCCTTTGATTCGCAATGTAATAATTTTCGAGGTTATTTTGTAAATAAATTTGCAAAGTATAATGGGCTGAAAATCTTTGAAGTTCCATAGACTGGTGGATTTGGGGATAAGCACAAGAAATGTGGAGTTGATGTCACTCAGAATGAACCCCATACACCTAGTCCTCTCCACCACAGTCTGTATTTCATCCCCCATCAGCTCAAAAAAGTGGATGTAGAACTCCGCCGGCCATCCATCCAACCCAGGGCTCTTATCATGAGTGAAAGATTTAAGCACCCCATGAATTTCATCTTTTGTAATACCCCGACCCAAAACCTCATTTACTGAAGAGTCAAACATCTGAGCGAAGTGGTCCAACACCCATTTTTGGCTCTTATGATCAATCTGTCCCTTCACCTTGTAAAAATATGAATAATATAAAAGAGCCTCCCTTTGAATCTCATGGGTGGATTAAACCAAATTGCCATTTGAAGATTCGACGTGACATATTGCATTTCTATTTTTTCTCCCATTTTCACATTGATGAAAATATTTAGTATTAAGGTCACCTTCTTTCAGCCATTTTGCTCGACTTTTTAGATTCTAGGTGACCTCCTAGACCTTCATAATTTCAGATTTCCTCTTTTCCATAACCTCTAGAAGATAAAAAGTTTGTGAGTCTGGGGGGTGTACTTCATTAACTCATATATTTGCACCACCCTTCTTGAGATGATTCTAAGTTCGAAGTTCATCTCTTCCTTTTTCCTACGTTCCCAGTGCCTTATTTTTCACTTCAACAAGCGAATCTTGTTTGATAGTACCCTCCAACCACTACCCTCCTATAGGTTTTGCTCCCGTTTCCATAAATTTACAATCATCTCTTGGAAATCAGGGTCCTTTAGCCATATTATATTGAACTTAAAGGGGATGCATTTTCTAACCAGTTCCTTACGCCAAGAGAGACAGATGGCCATATGGTCAAACAATGATGTTGAGGTGACCCGAGACCGCAAATTTCCAAATTGTTCACAAACACTTTCATGGGCCAGAAACCTGTCAAGCCTTTTCCCAATGAAATCAGCTCCCTTGCGATGATTTGTCTTGGTCGGAGATAGGCGAATCATACAAATGTCCACAATATGATGGTCAACAAGAATACGTGAAATGTGGGCAACCAAAGGATCTTGTTGGGATTTTTCTCCCCATACTTCCCCTGCTGACAGTGTAGAATTAAGATCCCCCATAACAATAAGGTTACTGATGCTGAGGATGGATGATGAATTAAGGCGAGCCCAGAAAGCAGATTTGTGACTACTTGGAGAATATAGATTTATTAGGTGAAAAGATTTAGGGTAGCCTCGAATCAACTTCGACATAATGATACCTCCAAATAAGTTGTATGCATGGAGATTGGCCATTGCAGGGTTCCACATTGCAATCATACCACCAGCTTTGCCAATCAGATCAATGTCGGCCACATGATGGCTAGGTCTGATAAGAAGAAAGAGGTTTATAGCTTTGGACAGAGAGCACCTGGTTTCTTGAAAGATGGCAATTCTGAGCTGGGTCTCATCAAAAATTTCCTTTAAGCAAAGGTGCTTCGAGGGTTCGCCCATCCATCTGATATTTAGAGAAAGGATGGAGGTCATTTGGAAACATGGTCAAGTTGGCATGCTCTAAGTGCTTGAAGATCAGATGAGGAGGTGATGGGGATGTCCCTAAACCCATCCAATTCATCCAGAAACAAAGATTTGGACTTTACCCTTCCCCTGAAATGTCTATTGCCATTTTTAGATATTTTCCTTACGGTGATATTGAGAGCAGATGCGGGAGAAATAATGAGAGAGGGGTCAGGGGGAGGACGGTCATAAACAGTAAGTGCTGATATGTCCAAGTCAGAATTACAGAGGAGGAAATCAATGTCACTGTTGACCGAGTTTTTAGGTGACTCAAGAGGGTCATCACCCGCAGGGCCTTGGTCAGGTGAGGGAGACACCCATTTGAGCGGCGGCATAGAAGGGGATACCTACAAAGGGTCCATTGGAGAAGGCATAGGGGCAATAGAAGGGCTGAAAGAAGGAAGAGGCTCACAGTCGTGTTCAACAGAGAGACGATGGTCAGCCTCTAGGTGCTTGGACAGAGAGACATTACTAAGATTGGGTTACTGTTCAGACTCATCACTGGCCACCCTACTTTGTCTACGATGGTCAGCCTTCGGGTGCTTTGACCAGTTGATTTCGTTTATAAGATTATTAGAAATAATTTTAACTTCCTAAATTTATTTAGTTTCATTAATTTATATTTGAAGGGGATTTTAGATTAGATTATATACTTTGAATATTTATTATCTGAACAATATTTTTTTAACCAGTTGATTTTACTTAATTCAATTAGAGAGAGTAAAAATAGTAATTTTAATTTTTTGAATTTATATAAATATACTATTTTATATTTTTTGTTTTTTATTAATATTTAATTTTTTTTGTTTTTTTAATATTTAGTTTATTGTTTATTCAAAAATAAAATATTATAATTTCAATTTCATATTAAAAAAATAATTTTATTAAATAATTTTAATTATTATTTTTTAATTATAAATAATATGTATTTAACAAAAATAATGTTTCAAATATTTGTAAAAATAAAGATTAAGTAAATTAAAATTAATCTCAAATTTAAAAATAAACTAGAATAAAATCTGATGTGACCCTTATCCATAGAATTTTAAAATATCCTTGAAATCTTGAATCGAAATAAAAATAACCGACTAAAAAATACCTAAATATTAAATGTTACTACAAGAACTGAGAGGTCCAGATTAAAAATAAACTAGAGTAAAATTTTAAAGTGGCCCCTATCCACGGAATTTTAAAGTATTCTTGAAATCTCTAATTAAGATAAAAATAACCAACTAAAGAAAAATACATAAATATTAAATATTACTTACAACGAAAGGCGAAAAAGGAATTGAGAGGAATATTAAATATTACTTAAATCGAAAGGCGAATTAAGAATTGAGACTTTTGAATAAACGAAGGAAGCCGAACTGAACGAATTCCATTAAATCTGTGTTGATTCTCCTGAGGCGTCAATTCAACATCTGTCGCAAATAAATCAACAGTTTGAAAGACCAAAATAAGTCCGAGTCACGGGTCCCTTACCAGCAGCTTATTATAAGTGCGTCACGAGTCTCTTACAACTTACAAGTATTATTATAACAAAGCAACAGCGAACACAAGTATTATTATAACAAAACAACACCGAAGTTCCCGGCCGCAAAATGCTTAGAGACAACAAATTCAAAAGCAGCGATAAATACGTCAAAGATATAAATCCTGGAGACCTAACAAGAAAATCGCAAACAAAACTTTCGTATGTTTCCATTATAGGGTACAATTTTCATGTTTCGAAAGTCTCGGAAGGCAGTCGCACCTTGTAGGTCTTAAAAGGAGATGTAAACACCGAACGAAGACTTCATGGAAGACCGGGTCACAAATCTATTCTAATTTATATACGTTTTTCGTGTCTTCAATGATAATTTTTTTAAGTCAATTTTTTTCAAAAAAAAATTAATAAAGATTTTTTTTGTAATTATAAGTTTAAGGGTGTAATTTGTGAAATATAATTATTTCAAAAATTAATGTAGAGCTTTGAATTTAGTTTTATATTTAAAAACTTATAATACAAAAATATAATTTTGTCTAAAACAATATAATTAAATTTTAATTAAATAAAAACATAATATCATCTAATTACACTCCATTTGCCCAATTTTTTAAGGTTCTAACTAATGAAGTTAGTTATATCATTCAATTAGTCAAGTTTTAGTTAGTAATATTTTCAAATTTTGTTCTTGGTGTCATTAGAAGAAGACATGGTTCATCAACTTTTTATAGCTAGTAATATTCTCAACTTTTGTTCTTGGTGTCATTAGAACACGGCATGGTTCATCCACTTATCTAAGGCTAGATATAATAAACCTATAAGACTTCTATACATGTATCTTTTGATGCAATACTACTTAAAGGGATACCAACAAGGATTATAAGGATTTCCATGTAGGTGAAAACTTTTGTATTTCATGTATGTATGTCTTGCCATAGTTTTAGGTAAATGACAATTTTCTATGTTATTTATAGATGCTATATGTAGCTTGGAAATATAATTGCTCTAAAACAATGTCATTAGGAAAGTGCTCTATTAATACTTGTGGTGTTATTTATTAGTAAATTAAGATATATAGGAACAACAGAAGCTTACATTTAGGAAACACTTATAGGAAAAAGTCATTCAATCAAATAATTCTATGTGTCATTTATAACATAGTTATGTCTTCTATAAATTTTTGGGTGCCAAGAGCAATATCAAAACAATATGTATAGAATTAGAAGACCATAATCATATTACAACAATATGCCATAATTAAATATTTAATTCAACTATATTTATAATTATTCCAATAACATCTCCATAAATTACTCAATCTTATTCTATAAAATCTTTATCTTTATATTAATTTATACATAAACTCAATATAAAAAATTATATATATAAACTATAATATTAATATATTATATAATGTTTTTATTATATATTACTAATAAAAAAAATCATTCATATTATATTACTATATAATATATTAACAAGTACATAAATAAAATAACTATTTTTTTAATAAAAATTCTTAAATATAAATTTTAATATTTCTTATTTAAAATATAAATTATAATTATAATCTTAAATAAAAAACACATATACTTATAAAATAAATGTAAATGATAACTACAAAATCTCAAATCTTAATGATCTATTACTAAAACAAAGTCTTTGTAATACCATAGTGTCTCAAACTTATTAATGATCTATTTATGATCTATTACTAAAACAAAGTCTTTGTAATACCATAGTGTCTCAAACTTACATTGTGCTATAGTACTCTAATTCCATAACTGTTTATTCTGGTCATTTAGGTTTTCATTGTTCCTAAATGTTCATTTAGGTTTTCATTGTTCCTAAATGATCAGATAATCATTAATTAATCTAACCCATGTGTATTAAAATGAAAAAACTAAAATAATTATACATATTAATTTAAAAACAAAAAAGTTAAGAAATTATATTTATTAATGTTTTTATTAGAATCTGAGTGAAAGTAATTTTTTTACTTTGATTATTTGATATTTTTTTGTTTGTATATTAGTTGTATGAGAATTTTATATTTGAATGTTGTAAATAGTGCCTTCAAAGTCTTGTATTTTATTTTATTATTATATATTATTTAGATATGTATTAATCTAAATTAACTAATAATCTAATTAACTTATAATTGATGTTGTTTCCCTTCTGCTTATACAAAAATAATTAAGCAAACCACACTAAATAACAATGAGATATTTCTAATACAAGATTCCATCAACTTGATAATTGATAATATGGAAGATGGCTAAAAATGAGATATTTCTAATACAATATTCCATCAACTTGATAATTAATAATATAAAAGATGGCTAAATCTATTTATTTCATTCTATTTTTCCTTTAATAATACAACAAAATGCAACTAAAATTGAAACAAAATGAACCTTTAAAAAGGAAACTAAAACTAGAAAGTTTGTAAAAGTAAGTGACCCAAGGAAAGAATTGATATTTTTTCTAAGTTTGTCTTATTCATTTAAAAATGAAACAAAATTAATCCAATAAAAAGAGAAACTAGAAAGTTGGTAAAAGTGACCCAAGGAAAGAATTGTTATTCTTCTATGTTTGTTTTATTCATTAAATAATATTTCATAGGTGAAAGTTTATGTAAACCTTTTCATTAAACATAATAGCAATTAAAAATACAGGTTTAAAAAGCTTAAAATTATTGTTTGCATGTGAAGTAATATTTAAATAAACATTTTAATTATAGAGTTATGGAATGAAGTGATGATAGCTTATTGATGTTTACAGATATTATCATCATAGTATTTTTATGCGTCATTTTTTGGAGTGTCTAGTAGATTTTTAGTCAAAACTTAACTGAATATTTGTCATAAAATCTTGATTTGTATTGTTTAAACTGATTTTTTAACTACATATTATTAAACTTAATCTATGCCACTTAAATTTTTATATTAAAAAACAAATAAATTGAACTTGAGCTCTTATATCCTTAAAAAAAAAATATTGAAAATAGCAACTAGCCACAACTCAAAGGGGAAATTTAGAAATTACACATCTTGTACTATTCTAAACATATGGAAAGTTATTTCATTAAAATAAAATAATTACAATAATAGAACCCTGCTCGAGAGTTGAATGGGCTTTCACGGCCAGATATTCTTCTTAGTTCTGATCGAATAGTCATGCATAAGGCCCTTCTGCACTTGTATTTACCATCATCGCCTTATTCTGTATATCCATGCACAACTTTCAAATTTTGGTTGTTCAGCCTTCAACCCTGAACCAGTCGTTGCCATCATTTGAACCTTGGTAGACTTAATTACCAACCCTTGCTATTAAGTTTGAAGTCACTTGTTGAATATATTCGATAAACCCTGACTTGAAATGTTCTCACAGACCCGCATATGATAATTATATATTCGATAAAACCTGACTTGAAATGCTCTCACAGACCTACATATGATAATTATACCCGCCAATAGCTTGCATGGAAATCTCAGAACCTGCAACCCAGAAAAGTAGCTGTAGAAACATAAAATGCATGGTTGTCAAATCCAACACACAGATCAGTTTTACTCTTCTCCCCGATTTGTTCTTGAAAACGAATCTCAACCCTTAAACTCTTGCACAAGTAAGCAATATGTAAGGTAAAAATAATTTATTTTTAACAAAGAATGGGTAATTAGGTCGATGACAGTTCTCTTTTCCATAGACTAAGTTATTTTATAGATTTAAAGTTTGAAGGAACTCTTAATTTACACAAAAATTAATATTACTGACCTCCAAAATTAAATTGTTACCTCAAAAAAATATATGGTAGATTTAATAAAAACAACTCCGGAAAGAATTAATCTTGTTACTTCTTCCTGGATAGTTTCCAGCTTTGGTCTCCAGCATTGAACTCTGGATTTCACTAACTACTGATAATGTTTCTTCAATTCCGGAGTATTACAGAGCCCACACTTATCATCTGCAGAATCCCGGCTCACTGAATCGCGTTGTTCATCTGTTATAAGCCTCCTGTCCTCCATAATCTTTGTGATAAATTATGGTGACAGTCTGATCCGACGCCCTCCGCCCATTTTGCTGCTCTCTATTTCAAACGGCTGGCAGAGAGCAGACGCACGTTCGACACTGCGCAGGGGAGCTGATAGACCACCAGTGGAAATTGGTGCAGACGGCGGTGATATGAAAGAAGCAATGGATAGAAGAGTTAACTCACACTGGAAGAAGTGGTGGGGCAGAAGGAAATACTTGTTTCCTACCTTCAGTTCATCGTGTTCAGCAAGCGCCAACGTTTTCTGACCAATGTAGAAGGAGGCGGAGTGGCATACTAAATGTTGAGGGAATTCCTTCATGATTTGGGCGGCACTCACTGATTTGTGAAAAATGAGAACATCGCCGTCTGAACGAACGAGTTGGACGGTTTTGTTGTGGGTATCGAAGGCCATGGCGCAGGACGCATAGATGCCCATAGTGCCAAACATATTATGCGGATGGAAGGAGGAGTTGAGAAATGGAGTAGTGGTATATTATAAAACACAGAAGCAGGCGTGATACTGTGATTGACTTAGAGTTGCCCATGACTTTGACATGATTGATTTTACGGGAATTTTGAATGAATTTTCTGTCGTATGTTTTTTTGAAGTCTCAGTGTGAAAGACGGCCATAGTCTAATTAGTTTGTAATAAGTAAGATTTTGATAAAATTTGGTAAGATTTTTTGTGTTTTATTGTACTGAATTTATTTTCATGTAATTTTTTATTTTGTTTGTATTTTTTCTGAATTCCAACCACTTTTAACTATTTGACAATTCATCCCAAAATTTTCGATTTGATTCTCTTTGAAAAAACAGAATGACTAATAAAAACCATCATTCCAATTTCAATGAGAGAGTTTTTAATTGACCGGTTGATTTTGTTTACAATAGGAAATTGTAAATTGTAATTTTAACTTTTCAAGATAATATTGAATGGAATTTTAAAATTATATAATTTGATTTTAATGGGATTTCAAAATTATATAATTGGAATATTTTATATTTAAAATAAGTTTAAGAGTTTTTTTGATTAGTTGAATTTATTTTAAATTTAATTAGAAAATAGATTAATTTTATATTTATATTAAAAAATATAATTAAACATTATAATTTATAAAAAACTATAATGAAAATAAACAATTTATTCTTATGCCATTGCCATATTTCGAAAATATGTAATATAGATAAGGATGGCCAACTAATACTAAATATTAAAAACCAATATAGATTAGGATTGCCAACAAATACTAATTATTAAAAACCAAAGCAAAAGTAAGAAATGAGAGGCGATGCTTCTAATAAGTTGGGACAAATGAAATAGTCCCAGGTGGTTCTTTCCAGGTTTCATTCATAGCGACGTGTTTCATCGTCATCTCCGAACACAAGTTTCAACAATTATTCAACCATCAACAACTATTTACAAAATGCAGCAAAAAGGTGAGTCATTTGTGCCCACTTAGACCGTTGGAGTGACCAGAACTGAATAGAGTACTCCTCCACTTTCAAAGTTTGAATTCAAATTCAGACAATGTTTTTGTTGACAGTGTGAATGTTTATATGACACTTTTGAATAAACAGAGTACGCCGAGCTGAATGATGATGATGATTTCCATTAAATCTGTGTGTGGGTTTTCCGGAAGAGGCCTCAATTCAACATATGTCGCAAGTCCATCAATCGTTGAAAGACCAACAGAGTCACGAGCCTCTTACCGGCTTATTAGAAGTGCGTCACGAGTGTGTTACAAGGATTATAATTATAAGAGAACAACAGCGAACTCTCCCGCGAAATGCTGAGAGGCAACAAATTCAAAACCTGCGATAAATATATTGTCAAAGACATACTAAATAAATCGTGTAGGGCTAACAACAAAATCACAATCAAATTGTTCGTATGCTTCCAATAATGGGATAATGTTTCCAAAGTCTTGAAGGGAGTATATATCTTATTAAGATTAGTTCCAAGGAACTTTGAATTGATACTGAATAAATGCACTATTCAATGAATTCAAAAATAGTTAATGGTTCAAATATTCAATGAATTTAGGAATTAAAAAATTTGAAAAAAAAAAACTGAAAAAAAAATTCAATTTTTGAGAAAGTATTTGAAACAAACCCAACACAAGATTAGTATTGTAAATCTCAAAATAATTTTACCGGTGGATAATATAATGAAACCAAACACAATTTATACCTACCATACCAATGTAATATGCTCTAAGTTTGAGGTTTTTTTCTTTTAAATAAGAAAATTTATTTCACTTAATGGAAAAGTTTGCATTAAAAAAAAAAAAAAAAAGTGTCCATAATAGAAATAAGGTGTTACAACAATATAAATGATAGAAAAAAAAAAATAGTCAAAACTTGAACTCAATGACTCTCAATTTTGTAGAGCAAAAGCTATAAAAAATTTAGAAAAATAAAGAGATATTGTTGTTATAAAATATACAATAAAAAAATATCTATAACCATAAAGTTAAATAATAATAATAATAATAATAATTTGCCATTAAAAATTTAATTAAAATTAAAAAAAATCAAAATCAAAATCAAAATTTTAAACCAATCTCAACACAAAAATACAGCAAAGTAAAATGATTGATTTTATAAGAATTTTGAATGGAAAATTTCATCATATATTGATGAACAGTTCAGTTTTGGGTAAAGGCTTTGTGTGGATAACTAAATTTTTTCAATGATTTAGAAAATTTAATGGGGATGATTTTTTTATAAGAATTTTAAATGGAAAATTTCATCATATATTGATGAACAGTCTAGTTTTGGATAAAGGCTTTGTGTGGATAACTAAATTTTTCTAATGATTTAGAAAATTCAATGAGATGGTTTTTTTACTAGTTCATTTTGTTTATAATTTAAAATAGGGTATTCTAATTTATAGACAATAGGTTTTTTTATTATATGTTTTTTTTTTTTTAATTTTAATCAAATTTTGTAAAACTTGAGTTTAAATTGTTTAATTTACAAAATTCTAGTGTCCCTTAGATTTTGCCCCTGACATGTAACTACTAGTAAACCTGGAGGAGTAAACCTGGAGGTCTAGGACTTGTCTTCCTCTCAGTAAACATGGTCACAATCTGTGGAATTTAAACCTTGGATCTCTCACCATTAACATATTTCACATTAATTCCATCACCAATTGAGATTGAACCAAATTTCACATTAATTCTATCACCAATTAAGATTGAGCTACCTCACTAGGACTATTTTACCTAACTCACTAGGATGATTTTACTTAAAATTTAATTAGAAAATATGCAAAAGTGATTTTAAGTTGTTGAATTTATATATTTTAATTATTTCATATTTTATGAAATTTTCATGATATTGAATTTTTTTTTTTTTTATAGAGATTAACAAGTCATTTCAAATAGGATGGTTTTTCCTGAAAAATGATGATAATTCAGCCTTCATTCAGCCTTAATTCGCAGATAACAACTAGAAATAGAGAATTGGTCGTTCTCAAAGCTAATCTAACAAAGTTATAATAAGTTTAAAAAAAAACACAATAAAAAATTTTAAACAATTAAACATTGCAATTTCATCAAAAATCATAAATGAAAATTTAAAAAAAAAAAAACCAACTTTATTAAACTATTTTGAAATCTTAATTTTTTTATTTATATTTTATAATTTTTTCATGATATTAAATTTATTTTGATATTGAAATACAATTTCATCAAAACTTCAAATAAAAAGTCAATAAAATAAATTTTATTTCATCCAAACCTAAATTGAAAAGTCAATAAAATAAACTTTATTAAACTGTCTTGAATAATCTTAATTTATTTTTATTTTTTTACATTTTTGAAAGTCACTATTGATTTGAAAAAAAAAGAGAGTATTATAAATTTAATAATAAATAAATAAAAAAAATTCAAATAGGTAGCAACATCATACTAAAATTAAAATTAAAAAAAAAAAAAAAAATCAAATATTTAATAAAATCATACTAAAATTAAGATTATATAAATTAAACTTAATTGCATATTCTAAAATTAAATAAATTAAACTTTTATGCAGATTCTAAAAATATTTGAAAATCTAATACACAAAGGCCAAATCGACTGTTTTAAGTAAAGCCTCTCCATTAAATTTCAAATTATCTCCAAAATTTATCTCCATTAAATTTCAAATATAAAATCTAATAGGCCAAATTGATTGTTTTAATTAACATCTCTCCATTAAATTTCAAATTATCCCCAAAATCTATCATCCAAATAAAGATAACTAGCGGAGTACAAATACGGAAATACTCAATATTAAAAACGAAAGGGTAATCAAGACTTGAGAGCGGATGCTTCTAAAAAGTAGGGAGAAATGAAACAGTCACAGACTCACAGGCGATTCTTGCCATGCTTCGTTGACAGCGATGTTTCCTCGTCATTTCCGAAAGATCAGAAAGAGCCCTCAAGTTTCAACATTTATTCAAAATTAGTGAGACCCCACGTCTATAAACACAAAAGTTTCAACATTTATTCAACCTTCCACAAATGGTCAAATTTACTTTTTACAAAATGCAGCAAAAGATGAGTCAATTGTGCCCACTTTAGACTGTTGGCGTGACCTCATCCACTTTCAGAGTGTGAATTCAAATTCGCACAAGGTTCGTTCACAGTGTGAATGTTGACTTGACCAAGACCTTGTGGATGTTTATATGAGACTTTGAATAAACGAAGTAAGCCGAGCTGAATGAATTCCGTTAATCTCTCTGTGGGTTCTCCTGAAGAGGCCTCAATTCAACATCAGTCGCAAATACATCAACCGTTCTGAAAGACCAAAATAAATCTCAGTCACGAGTCTCTTTCCAGCTTATTATAAGTGCCTCACGAGTCTCTTACAACCATTATTATAGCAAAACACCAGCGAAATTCCCGGGCAAAAGTTCAGAGGCAACAAATTCAAAACCTGCTATAAATACGTCAAAGATATCACAATCAAATTGTTCGTATGTTTCCAATAAATGAAGAGATATTTTCTTTCGATAATGTTCGTAAAGTCTTGGAATGTAGTCGCACCTTCTAAGTCTTATTAAAAAGGAGATGGAAGCACAGATGGCACGCTCTCTGAAAACGTTAAGGAATACTAGGTAACAAGTTAATTCTAAATGATAGACAGATTTTTCTTTTTTTAATTGAATTTTTTTTTTAAGAGCCGATAAGATTATGATAAAATCTAGTAAAATGTTTTGAAAATCTGGGTTATAGCTGTCAAATTTTAGGATTTTGGGTTTCCTAAAAGTTTTTGGTAGTGCTGAGTCCATTTCCAACAACATGGCATTAAAACAATCATGTCTTTTGTTATGGCCTATTACAACTAGATTTTGGACCTCATGCAAATGATGAGTCCTCTTGCCCGTCTCTAGTCATGATCATGATCGATATCTCTTAAAAACAATTGATGCATCCTAAGCTTTGGGCATCCCAATATTGGATAGTGCTTATGCACATCTTAAATAAATCCAAGAGAACAAAAATATATAGACTAACATCTTAAATAAATCAAAGAGATCAAAAATATATAGACTCACCAAATATGAGATGAAAATTATGTGAAAGGCAAGGCCTAATATAGAGAGACTAACCAAATAAGAGATAGAAATTATGTGAAATCCAAAGCCTATTATGTAGAGACAGAAAAAACCACATTTTTCTTTAGTATCTAACACAAAAGGGGATATGATTTGAGCCATTGACTCATTTTAATCATAAGTACAAATGGTCATTATGCAGGTAAATATGCTATGTGCATATTTTAGTTATTATAGATAGAAAGAATAAGATCATCTTGGAAGAGTGATTGAGTGAAAACATTTACTATGCAATCTACAAGATGTCAAGTTATCAAACATTATGACAATGAGAGTTTGGGTGCTACTCCTTAACTTCAATGCAACGGTTAAAAAGAATTTCATGATTAATATTACAAAGTTGGTGATGGAGTTTGTTTTTTCTCCAAATGTTTGTTACATAATGGTTTTCATTACAATTGTCAACAATCTTTTTTTAGTCATGTCAAAAACAAAACACAAATGGCTTTGACACCAAAGCTTTAATATCTTTTGTTGAGAATAATAATCAACAATAATTATACTCAAAGTTATATGGAGCATATATGAAGGGTAAAACCGCGAATGTGGGTGACACTTTTGTGAGAATCGGGGGTGGAAAAGTCATTTTCCCAACAGTTCAGCTGAACTGTTCTAGAGTTCAGCCGAACTTTTGAAATTAATTTGGTCGAACTAATTATGTCCTTTACATTGACGACATAGGCAAACAGATTTTTGGTCGGAGATGGGAAAATCGAAAACCAAAGTTCGATCGAACTTTTAAAATAATTCTGTCAGACTTTTGTTTATAAATATACCGGACCATAAATCTAAAGAGATTTTCTTATTACCATTGTTGCATATGTGTCATCTGTTTGTTGTGTTTGTTGTTTTTTGTTTGTTGTGTTCATTGTTTTTTGTTGCAAGGGCTTGGTGTTGCGCAAGGGCAATGAGGTGAGAAAGTTGTTGTTGTTCTATTTATTTTTTTTGTGAATTTTTTTGTTGGTTTTAATTTTATTGCTCTGTTTTTTTGTTTGCAGGTAATTTGTAATCCACATCCTCCGCAACATCTTCGGCGATCTCCTACCTCGTCTTCTCGTTGCGGCCTCGACGTCTTCAGCGATCTCCTACCTCGTCTTCTTGTTGTGGCTTCGTCTCTGAATTTCCAGGTAGATGAAAATCCTCCTATGCGTCGCCTGTCTTGACTTCTGTTTTGCTCTATTTTTAGCAAGGAAAATAAACAGGTATAAGAAATATTCCTCATATTATCTTGACCTGTGTTTTGCTCTGTTCTCAGCAAGGAAAAAAAAACAGTTGTGATACGAATGTAGGCTATTGATGTACAAACAACTGTCATGTTCATTCCTTTCACATTAAAATTTACTTTCCTATTGTGTTTTTTCAATTATAATATTTTTGAGTTTCAGATAACTTTATAATATCTCTCTTATGGAAGCAGGGTATGAATTTGACAAGTACACTGATTTTTCAAATAAAATTTGGTTTTGAAAAGGTTTTTTTGTTTAATGGTTTTTTAAAGAAAAGAAAATAACTTTCCTTTAGAAATTTTTAAAATTATTTAGACGAAAATCCTCCATTAACATCAGAAACGATGAGAAGATACAACGTAAAGTTGACACAAAACAAATATTCATGAAAATTAGCTTAATTCTCAATTACATTAATAATAGAATAGAAAAACCTCAAATATGCGATTACATCATGATGAACTCTATCATTAATAATGTAGTAAACTAAACATGCAGAAATATGTGATGACAGAATAAGATGCTTCATGAATGATTCAACATAATTTATGTGACAATAAATTATGTTGGCATATATCTTTTTCATGGTCTCTCTTATTCTAAATTAACTAGTTGATTTTTTAACAATAGTTTACTCCTTTTTTCAAAATCTATATTAAATTTTTTGAAAAACTTATTACGACTACGAATTAAAACAAAATTATACAATATTAAAACATAATTAGAACATAATTAGTTTTTTGTTTTGTCTATTAAGTTGTTTTGCGTACTAAGTTGCATTAGTTCGAAATTTGATTGGAATCATATGTGTGATCTTATAAATAACAAGAAGTACACGTTAAGTGTGGCTTAGCCAAAAATCGTCTTATGCGTCGTCTGTCTTGACCTCTGTTTTGCTCTGTTTTTAGCAAGGACCAAAAAAACATATGTTTTTTGTTACAAGTACCTGGTTCAAACACTAATAGCAATTTCTTATGCTTAAAAATTTACTATAAATACCATGCTTAATCTTTGGAATTGTGATGATAATCAGCTCTAAATATTCATCAATTTCTGACAGCATCTATTTTGGTCATTCTAGTTATCTACGATCATTATGGCATTTTCCCCCTATTTGGAGATTCATGTGCTAAAATAAAACAAGAAGCGAAATTAATAGGTATGTTGTCAGGCAGTCCTATCTGTAATTTAGAATCATGTATAAAATATCGATAGTACCCTAGAAAATATTAGATTTCACAATGCTTTAACAATGCAACACCAAAAGCTTCTAATACCTTCTAAGTGCAAGATTTTGAAACAAATGCCTTCCTCTAAAAGTGAGGTTTCTTTCTATGGAAATCTTATAGAGATTCCAAGGTTATTTGTCTTTAGATGCATCTACTCTTCAAGTTTTCTCCAAGAAACATAAAGTAGCTTTGTCATCCTCCGTAGAATAAGCCACATGGTACATTCATTGTTAGTTCTATCCTTCCAACATTGTAAATTACCCATCATGTCCAAGGATATTAAGAAATATAAAAAATAAAAACCTTTTTATCAAATAATATAGGAACTTAGGAATACCTGCAACATTATCCTGTAGATCTCCAACTTCAACAGAATCAAGAATATGCTACCTTATTTATAGAACATTCAGTACTTGATGATAAGTCCTCTTAATCCTGTGTCCAAATGGCATGATTCTCAATATCCTCTTTTCTTTCACTAGAAGCCCCATGGCATTGTTCCAAGCTATATAATTATCAATTTTTTTTTTTAATAATCACATTCCTTGGTACTTACAAGATTTTGGGTTGTGTTAATACATTTTTATTTCACTTCATCATTGGAAACAAGTTCAAATATTTTTTCAAGGATCAAGAAATACACAACCGTGATCTTCTGCAAGAAGCACTTCCCGTGCCATCATTTCACTCTCTCCTAACCAAATTAGTTTCATTCCAATTTTAGACCAATGGTTCCGCAATCATTGCATTTCAACTATTAAACAAAATACATCAGTACTCTTAACAATTTAAGGGATTTTTTTTGTATGTAAGCATTAATTTTTTATTTGCTAGATGGCCAAGCACCATAATTCAGGGGATTTGCTCAACTTCTTTATCTCAATGTTTCTATTTATTTAACTATTTTTGTGTTTTAAGCACGCACCTAGTTCAAATACTAATAGCAGTTACTTATGCTTACAAATTTACTATAAATACTACAAATGAATGTGGAGATACATCAACCTTTATGTATTGAATCCCTATGTTATATGAAACACAACTAAAATGCAGTGAGAAACAAAGACCAACATTAATATATAAACAACAACCGGTATGCTCAAATTCCAATACTAGGAAACAGAAGAAGCATTAGGCATTTCTCAATCTTCCCCAAATTTGCTACTGCATTTCAAGCTAATTTTCTGGACTGGTAGATCTTATTATGCATACGAACGGATCAATCAGCTCAGGATGGATTAAGAAGATAAAAAATTCCAATAATTCATCATGCATGTCGTGCATTTATTCTAAATTGTCCTTTACAATATTGGTCTAGGCTATAGATCTAGCTTTAGTACCTTTGCTATACAATTTTCTTTTTAGAAATGTATTAGTGCAACAAACTTACCTACCGAAACAATGTTATTTGATTTTTGTTAGCTGTATGCAATATCCTCAAATGTTTGCATAGATTAGACCTTCAAAATATACCGCAAATTCTGAAATAGTCCACCCTCCAATTGTTGCCAAGGAAATGTTTCTTAGCATTGTCTTTCGTGTTAAGAATAAAGGAAATAAATTGTGACTCTATATCTCATGTTGTACCTTGAGAACCTTATTTCTTAATTGTATCTTTATCACTGGTCTCTGCTTCCTATTGTAATATTAAAAATTTTCTTGTAATATTTAAATGAGCCCAATGTATTTTATTAATGTACCTAAATTTACACCTTCCATGATGCTTCTAATCTTGTAAAATGTTAAAAGTGGAGTGTTTTATGATGTAATGGATATTAATAATCTCGATTATGTACAATGATATGATGATAGTGTAAGTTGATGTTCAAGTTGTAAAATTCTTGTACATATCAAGGATGAATGATAGTACAAGCCAAAAATGACATTATTATAAATTATTAAACAATATGTTAGGTGCTAAATCATATTTTTTATTAAGGACATAACTAATGCAAGTTGAAAATTAATTTTTTAATGTTCTTAGCCTATTTATAGATGTCAAAGTAAAGGTTTCTAGATGTGATTTCTCCCATAAACTTCAAGGCAAACTAGTACATGTCATTTCTCCCACAAACTCATCAAGGTGTGACTTTTGACATAACTTCATCAACCACTACCACTAGTTGTTTTAGTAAGTGCATAAAATAATTTTGCAAACCATGTACATGTCATTTCTCCAACAAACTCATCAAGGTGTGACTTTTGACATAACTTAATCAACCACTACCACTAGTTGTTAAAGTAAGTGAAAACCACTACCACATTAAGGAAAACCGTGTACACGTGTCATTTCTCCCATAAAATTTTAGGCAAAATTTAAGGCATGTGTCATTTCTCTTTCATTTCTATATAATTTCTCCCATAAACTATAAGGCAATGTCATTTCTCCCATATACTATAAGGAAAAATTTAAGGCAAACCATGCATATTTCATTTCTCTCCTAAACTCTAGGAAAGGCAAACTTTAAGGCATGTCATTTCTAGAGAGCTCACCCTAACATGTGTATATGTACATAGATCGACCAAATTTTTCTACATTATGTTTTTATTCAACGGATATCAAAATGCCATGTGAATCTTTATATTTTTGTGCTTGTGGTTTAAACCCTATATTGTTGGATTATTATCATTTTAATTTATTAGCAAAACCTATCGTGTCTATAAATATTTTTTTTTAGAAACAAGGCTAAAACAAACTATAGATGGATTTACATAAAGAACAAGAGAGTTGTCGATGCTGACTAGCCGCAACGTAGTTTGAACAACGAAGTTGCTGCAAAGTAGAAGAGGGTTTCCGCCACTATAACAGGGAGTAGTTGCAAAGTAGTTTCAACAATGAGAAAAGTAGAAGAGAGTTTCCACCACTACAATAGGGAGTAGGCGCAACATAGTTTCAACAACAAACACCTACAGTTGCGTTGCAACAAATCTCTAAACAAGAACACACTAAATCCTCCTCCAAAAAACTTGTTACATTAGATAGCCGGTCAAACTCTCTAAACAAAAACATTCACACTTAAGCCCTTCCCTGTTTGAAAAATGTATACGTTGGCTTCAGTGTGAATGTTTTTGTTCCCAAAGTTTGACCGAATATGTAATCTAACAAGTTTTCTGGACGAGGATTCATTGTGTTCTTGTTCAGAGAATTATCACAACACAATTGTAGGTGTTCATTGTTGAAACTACATTTTGTCTCCCCACTGTTGTAATTGCGGCAACTCTCTTCTACTTTCCTCCTTGTTGAAACTACGTTGTGGCAACTTAGTAGTGACAAATCTCTTGTACTTTGTGGAAACCGCTCTGTAGTTTGTTTTAGCCTTGTTGATAAATCAGAGTATATATAGACACAACCTGTGTTTTATCAATAAAAATTTATAGTATAATTTTGAGAATAGTTTACAGTTTGTAAAATATAATCTTTTTGAAATGTAGTATCTGTTATAATTTAAAAAACATAATTAATATAAAAAATTATAATAAATGTATACTAATCAAAACTCATCACAAACTTGAATTTTTCATCACAAACTTAAATATTTTATCAACTAGATGATGTAAGAATATATGTAGAACCAATTAGCCCATATTTGAACTCTTACGCCATTGTTGAGATTTTCAAGTGACCATCTATAAAGGGATTACATTGGCCAGGTTATGTCTTTAAATACTCTATTTTAGCAACAAGTCTAAAGCAAACTATAGAGGGTTGCCACAAAGTAGAAGAGATATGTCACTACTAAGTAGCCGAAATGTAGCTTGAACAATGGAGTTTCCGCAAAGTAGAAGAGAGTTGTCGCCACTACAAAAGGGAGTGGCTGCAACGTAGTTTCAAAAATGAGGAAATTATAAGAGAGTTGACACCACTACAACATGGAGTAGCCACAATGTAGTTTCAACAATGAACACCTACAGTTGCATTGTGACAACTCTTTGAACAAGAACATAGTGAATCCTCCTCCAGAGATGTGTTCTTATTCAGAGACTTGTCACAAAACAATTGCAAGTGTTCATTGTTGAAACTACATTGTGGCTACTCTCTGTTGTAGTGGTGGAAACTCTCTTTAACTTTCCTCATTTTTGAAACTTTGTTGCGGCTACTCCCTGTTTCAGTGACGACAACTCTCTTCTACTTTGTGACAACTCTGTTGTTCAAATACATTGAGGCTACTTAGTAGTGACAACTCTCTTCTACTTTGTGGAAACCCCTCTGTAGTTTTTTTTATCCTTGTTTCTAAAACACAGTATTTATAGACACAACTTGGCCATTATAATATCTTCATGGATATTTATGGATGGTCACTTGACAATCTCAACAATTGTGTGATAGTTCTGATATGGGCTAATTGGTTCTACATATATTCTTGCATCCTCTAGTTGATAAAATATTTAAGTCTGTGATGAAATATTCAAGTCTACGGCGACAAACTTGACTGACTATGTGATGTAAAAAAATTTTTAGAGGAGGATTCATTGTGTTCTTGTTCAAAGAGTCATCGCAACACAACTATAGGTGTTCATTGTTGAAAATAAGTTGCAACTACTTCCTATTGTAGTGGCGGAAACTCTCTTCTACTATGCAGCAACTTCGTTGTTCAAACTATGTTTCATCTCGTTAGTAACAAAAACTCTCTTGTTCTTTGTGGCAACCCATTTGTGTTGGTGTGTTTAGTGCACAAATATACGAAAAACACTGGTGCTTGGTAGGAGTGATTGATGGCCTACAATCAATGGTCATGAGGCAAAAATGGGTTGTTAGATGGTTAGTGAAGCATCATAACATGTAGAAAAACTAGTTATGGAACATAGCATACTACAAAAAGAGGAGGAAACAAGAAACAAAAAATACACACATAACACAAGCTCAATATTGAGTAAATGAACTAATAATACCAATGGAGAACGAATCCCCTTTTACTAGCCACTAGTGGTAAAAAAGAGTTAGAACGCTAAAACACTTGCAGTGAACCCTTAGAGCTATGGAGCTCGAATACTCAAAGAAAGGAGGGCTCTCCCCTTAAGCTATTTGCAACCTCTCTCTTCTCCTCGAATAGGTGATCGGATAACAAACAACTGATGCACTTCTCCTTTGGGATTGAGATTTTGGATAGCGAACAAATTAATCCCTTCACTGTCTTGTTGCTTGGATAACACACTACTGGTTTACTCATGGGAAACTTGGCTAGCGTAACAATGTGTTCTGAATTGTTCTTCTCATGGTGGTCTTTTATAGGAAAAATTCAATATTTTTCCCTCTCTTGGTACAATTATGGATAGTGACCTAAGAGTGGTGGTTGATTCCATTGTGTACTCATTTGAGGTCTCAAGGTGGCTCTAGGTGGTTGCCCTTGGGCAGCCTCAAGTGGATAATATTCTTCTTGAAGTGTGCAAAGTGGTCTCGGATAGTGACCTTTTGCCATACTCACGACCACACAACTTATTGGGGGAAAGCCACAGATATTTTCTCTTCTATCAAAGAAAAATACACGCGGAGCGCACTTTGCCTGTGTCTTTTGTGCGCAAGTTGATAAATTTTCCTCTTGACCTTAGAGAAAGTTAAATTTTCTAGATTCTCTAATGTTTTTCAACCCTGTAAATCCTTCTGCTTAACATTTCATGATGTATTTTGCTTGTCCGAATTTCCAATTATAGCACCGTTTATAACTTGTTTTAGCCTTGTTGCTAAAAAAAATATTTATAGACACAATAGGTTTTTCTAACAAACTAAAAATGATAATAATCCAACAATATAGGGTTTTAATCGCAAGCACAAAAATATAAAGATTCACATGGCATTTTGACGTTTGTTGAATAAAAACATAATGAAGAAAAATTGGGTGGATTTTATGTACATATACACATGTTGGGGTGAGGAGAAAAAATATACTTTATAAGTATATTCTTGATTCTTGATATGAGAATGTGAAAATACAAGGGAATGATTAATTTTTAACTATTTAAATCTTAATTTTGAAGTTTAAGTTTAAATATTTTTGGTCATGAAACACATTTATTTAGTTTTAGTGAAAGGGAATGAAAAGTACTACTTTGTTATTCTTTAGCGATATATATATATATATATATACACGTTGTTCATTATAATATTTTGATAGATTATTTATTTTAAATTTTACATTTTTTTTTTATATTGAATAATGAGAAGAATTAAGATCTTCCATATTAATGATTGCTTTCATTGATGAGTTTAAGTCATCTCTTTCCAAATCTCATTATTATATGCGATATCTCATTTTACTTTAATGAAGGTGTCGCAAAGTAGAAGAGAGTTCTTGCCACTTCAACAGGGAATAGATGAAACGTAGTTTCAATGACGAGGAAAGTAGAAGAGAGTTTACACCACTACAACAGAGAGCAGCTACAACATAGTTTCAACAATGAACACCAATAGTTGCGTTGCGAAAACTCTTTGAACAAGAACACGTCTCTTGAGGAGGATTCACTATGTTCTTGTTCAGAGAGTTGTCGCAATGCAACTGTCGGTGTTTGTTTTTGAAACTATGTTGTGGCTACTCCTTGTTGTAGTGGTGGAAACTCTCTTCTACTTTCCTCGTTATTGTAACTACGTTGCGGCTACTCCCTATTGTAGTGGTGACAACTCTTTTTTACTTTGCGGCAACTATGTTGCTCAAACTACATTGTGGCTACTTAGTAGTGACAACTCTCTTCTACTTTGTGGAAACCCATCTGTAATTTGTTTTAGCCTTGTTGCTAAAATAGAGTATTTATAAACACAACCTAACCGTCGTAATCTGTAATCCCTTTATAGATATTTATGGATGGTCACTTGACAATCTCAACAATTGTGTAAGAGTTATGATATGGACTAATTGGTTCTACATATATTCTTGCATCCTCTAGTTGATAAAATATTTAAGTCTGTGATGAATTATTCAAGTCTCTGATGAGTTTTGATTAGTATACATTTATTATAATTTTCTGTATTAATTATGTTTTTTAAATTATAACAGATATTACGTTTCATAAATATTATATTTTAAGAATTATAAATTATTCTCAAAATTATACTATGTATTTTATTGATAAAAAAAATATTGTGTTTATAAATACTCGAATTTAGCAACAAGGCCAAAACAAACTACATAGGGGTTGCCACAAAGTACAAGAGATTTGTCACTACTAATTTGTGGCAATGTAGTTTCAACAAGGAGGAAAGTAGAAGAGAGTTGCCACCATTACAACAGGGAGTAGACGCAATGTAGTTTCAACAACTAACACCTACAATTGTGTCGTGACAACTATCTAAGCAATAACACAATGAATCCTCCTCTGATAAACTTGTTACATTACATAGTCGGTCAAACTCTGTGAACAAAAACATTCACATTTAAGCCAACATATAAAATTTTCAAACGTGGAAGTGCTTGAGTGTGAATGTTGTTTTTTAGAGAGTTTGACTTGCTATGTAATGTAACAAGTTGTTTGGAGGAGGATTTAGTGTGTTCTTGTTCAAAGAGTTGTCGCAACGTAACTGCAGGTGTTCGTTGTTCAAACTACGTTGCGGCTACTCCCTGTTGTAGTGGTGGAAAGTCTCTTCTACTTTGCTCATTGTTGAAACTACGTTGCGACTACTCCCTGTTGTAGTGGCAGCATCTGTCTTCTACTTTGTGGTAACTCCATGTTCAAACTACATTGCGGCTAGTGAGTAGTGACAACCCTCTTGTTCTTTGTGGCAACCCATCTATAGTTTGTTTTAGCCTTCTTGCTAAAACAAAATATTTATAGACACAATAGGTTTTTCTAATAAATTAAAAATGATAATAATCCAACAATATAGGGTTTAAACCACAAGCACAAAAATCTAAAGATTCACATGGCATTTTGGAGTCCTTAAATAAAAACACAATGTAGAAAAATTGGGTGGATTTATGTACATATACACATGTTAGGGTGCCCAGAAAAAATATACTTTATAAGTATATTCTTGATTCTTGAAATGAGAATGTTAAAATAAAATAGAATGATTAATTTTTTACTATTTAAATCCTAATTTTGAAGTTTAATTTTAAAGATTTTTGGTCATGAAACACATTTATTTTGTTTTAGTGAAAGGGAATGAAAAGTAAGACTACTTTGTTATTCTTTAGTGATGTGTGTGTGTGTGTGTATGTTTTTCATTGTAATATTTTGATAAATCATTTATTTTAAATTTGAATATTTTTTTTTATATTGAATAATGAGAAGAATTAAGATTTTCCATATTAATGATTGTTCTCATTGATGAATTTAAGTCATCTCTCTCCAAATCTCATTATTATATGAGATATCTCATTTTACTTTAATGTAGTGAGAAATTTAAATCAAAAGTTTTGTAAGTTTCCTTATCTAAAGAATATTCTTGAAAATTCTATTGCATTCTCTTATTGTAAATTTTTAGTTTATTTTTATCATTTCCAAATTAGGTTTCCTTATGGCATTTATTTCAATCTTCTAATTATTTTTTAAAATTGGGAAATTATATATTGAGATGACACTAATTTTATATACAAATATTCTATGTAATTATGATAACCATTAATTTTGATATAAATATTCATGAAAAAAAAGTTGATTACTATAATTAATTAATCTTAGGAATATAAATAAAAGGATAATTTGACATTGATTTTGAATTATGTAGTAAGTTGAGATACACCCAACATTCATTATTTCTTTATATAACCATATTTATGTTATTCAATAACATAATAAGATAATATATATATTCTTATAAAACAACTTAATAAATCTTACTTAAAATGCAAACATGAAAAAAGTTAACCTTCTTCATAAACCACAATATAAGAATATAAGATAACTTCAACCTACTTCTCATGCCCATGTAGTTTGAAACTCAACCATCTTCTTAACTATTTGTACATTTCTATAAAATGAACTACCAATTTTAATGAAAAATTGATATATATTGCATTTTTATGTATTTATTATATTTTTTCTCATATATGTTGAATACATTATAACTATATTAAAATTATTTATTATAATTATTAATTTATTTAAATTTTAAACATTATTTTTTTATTGAATTTGTGTCAAATTCAATAAAAAGTTTTACTGAATTTATTTTATTGAAATTACAAATTTGATTGTTTCATCTAAATTTTTATATATATTTAAAAATTGTAACATTCCTAAACCCACTTAACTAGAGATGGAATTAATAAACAAATATTATTATTTTATTTCATCAAGAATTCATTGAGAAAACTAATTTGATCACTTGTGAAATTAAATGGTCTCTTGAAAATAAGAATAGGTAAACGAATTAAGAAATGTCGTCAAGCTTCTTGGTGGTTACAAAACTACCATAAATTTACCCAATCAAGTATTAACATTCCATCATCTTACTATGTGCTTTCAAGAAACCCTAACTACCAAGAATAAGTTTTGTTGGATAGTAGTTTTGTTACTACCTTCTTGATTGGTATACAAAAATAACCAAATTTCAATTGCATGGGACGAATATGGTGTCTAGTTATTATATGACTTTTATCAATTTAAGTCGAGGGTCCAAGAGTGAGCATACAGCCATTGTGGGTACTAAAAATTTCAACTTGAGTGAGTTTCAAAGAATTTTTTTCTCCTTGCTCATGAGATGGAGTTTCAGTTGGAAAAGGAATGAAGTTCCACTTCAATAATATATCATGGGAGTATTTTCCATCCTACCTCTTCTCGAGGTTGTTTATCCGAAGATGAACAAGAACTATATCCTGCGTGTTCACATTCATCCATTTAGAAATATCTCCTTTTTGCGTGAAAACGCAAGTGAAGAAACACTGGTATAGGTATCGTGGTTGTGCATGTTTATGTGATATATGATATATGCGGCTTCATGAGGGCCGTACAAATTAGAAGAGGACCGCAGGCTCTCATAGATGGAGTAGTTGATTTGTAAGTCTCATTGGTTTTAGCATTGAAAGGTATGGTTGACTATACTATTTTATCTAAAATGATTTCTTTATGATCCTTAAAATATGGCATATTATATTAAAAGAGAAATGGTCCTTTCCATATAACTTATTTTTCTTGAAAATGGAGATAAGTTAAAGAGGGTAATTTGTGAAAATATTTTCATGGGTTGTTAAAAAGAAAAGAAAAAAGTTAATTAGATTAATTTTATTGGAAGGGTTTTCATGAAGATCTATGCATATATTACCCATGTTGATTACTTAAATTGCAAGGATTTGTTTTAAATAAAAAAATATGCATATAAAACTTGTTCATACAATAAAGAATGCATGATTGTTTCTTAAAAATATTATGTGCATTGAGGTAATGGAGATGATGTTCGGAAAAGAACAAATCTTACATGCACAAAAGGATGGTCATTGTGAGATAGAAAATATGTTTTTGGGTATATATATATATACAGAAATTTATTGTGGTAATTTTCATGGAAAGATGAATTGTGTCAGTTTCTTGATTTAAAGTTAAGTTAACCTTGTTATGGTTGCCTATTTTTATGCATAAAAGATGGTTAACTATGATAATTTCTTGAAAGGGAAGCATGAGAAACATGCATGTAGAAAGACAAAGAAAAAGGGTTATCTTAACTTCCTTCTAAAGAAGATGTATTGTTTACATATAAATACTAGTAAATAATGGTAGAATTCTAAGAAGGGAATATGTGTTGCATACATTAAAGAAGAGTTATTATGGTAAGCTCTTGCATGCACAAATAATAGCAATTGTGTTATAGAGATATGTTCTTTGCATGGATTGAAGAAATATTTATATGTGATTACTTTTATGCTATAAAAACTATTATGTTAGTTTCTTTTGGAATAAGATCATGTAAATGCATGGAATATGTGTATTAGATTTTGCTGGAAAGAATATACATATTTGTATGTGGGAAAAAATAGCATGTTGTGTTGGGAAAAAATAGCATATTGTGTTAGACTACATTGGAAAATATTGTTAGTATAATCTTCGAAAAAGAAGACATGCATTTGTATGCTTTGTTGCATTAGTTTTATAGAAAATAAAACATGTGTTGGCATGCTCTGTTGTGTTAAGCATTCATTTGGGAAGACTCTTTTGGAAAATATATGCATTTGCATGCATGGGAACAACATTTGTTGTGTTAGATTTCTTTACATGCACCAAAAGTAATAAATTAAGGGTTAGTTATTTTGATTAACTTTATGTAATTCACATGTACGAAGATTACAACTGATATATTAGCTTCTTTTAAAGAAATTTCTATGCATTTGTAGTGATTTTTCTTGCAAGAATGTGTGCTTATGCGAGGGAAATATTAGTTAATATTTTATAGACAGCTTTTGATGGCTACATGCTTATAACTAGTGCATACACAGTGTTTTTAAAGGAAGCATGTCGAGATATTGTACTTTCATTTCATGACTCTATATGAATAGATGGACAAGCATCACTAATATAGATTTGTGAATGTGTTGATTAATATTTTATGAATCCTCATACCAATTTATGTTGAAGACAACATTAGTAGAAAATGATGGTGACTTGTGCAAAGGAAATAATATGCTTAACATGGTGGCAAGTAAATGATTAATGGTTCGTGCAGATGAGTGTGAGCTACAGGATGGTCCATTGTACGATAATACTTTGTATTTACATCCATGCCACCAAGATATGAAGATATGAAGATTAGTGGGTGAATTTCGTCATAATTATTGTAATGGATATAAGCTAGATATTTGTATATTTCTTTGTAAGATATATAACAATGGTTAAGGGATGGTCTCCCTTATAAGCCTTTGAGTGAGGGGTGAAGACCCTCATGAGAGTTTAATAATAAAATTAAACGCTTGTTGGTTTTCACCCTACGGGGTTTCCAAGGTATATTGGTGTTCAATGATGTGATTGATTAATTGTGTCAGATTGATGATGTTGTTTCTTTTTTGTTGAGATGTTCATAATCTCAAGTATGTGATGACTACATGAATAATGAAATGAAAGCAAGGTTACATCATATGTAACAATTTTATGTTAATGTACTACAATAGTGGTTGTTAATGGTTAAGCAACTTACTATTCTTATACTAAAGTTACACTACGAACTGGTGAACATTCTATGTAATGATTAGTGAGGAATCTTGAATAGTGATTTGGATAGTTACCCATGGGTAATTTGTATAAAAATTTTCTAACTCCTTATATTTCCATGTGAGGATATTGGGGTATGTTACAAGTGGTATAAGAGCTAAAGGTTGCAACACTGGCACCTTTGGGATTTGTTAAGCAAAAAGAAATTGAGATATGCTACTAATGGACATTAGTTAATGTAGGATTCTAGAAATCTACATATTGATTGATATATGATTCTAGCAATCTACACATTGATTGATATATGCAGTAGTCTACGTTTGACATGAGATGTGTGATTCATGCTTTTAACTACATTGAAGAGTAATAAGTAATAAGCACTGCTGCAAAATAGTTTTCATAATATTGGAATACTGTTGAGGATAAGAGACAATAAAACCTTTGTTGTACTTATGAACAACCTGAGTACTCACTAGTGAAAGTGAGACTTGACTATTAACATTTGGGTATATGACATATTACTAATACATTTAATGAATATAACTAAAGTTACCATGCACTACTTGAAAAAGATGAATGTATATAGTGATGATGTATGAAACTAATGCATGAATGCAAAATATGGGGAAATTCCTTGAAGAGGATGATAGTGTTTTAAAATGAAATTGAATAAATCCTTTTAGATGTTAAAACTACATAATGAGTCGAGTAGTAAGACTTGACTATAATGGCTAGTTGTTGAATGAGTCATGTCATGGCTGCATTAAGATTATTAATAGCATTGATTAGTGATTCATGACTAACCGATAAAACTTATATGAATGAATTGATTTTTATTAAAGCTTATTGAAAGTTGTGAACAAACGATTATGGTAATTACTTCATGTGTCAGTCTGTTGGTAACATAACACTGTGGGAATTGGAAATGTTTGCACTCTTGCCTTAATCGTTATTGACATATACGCATTAATATATAATTTTTTTCATGACATCATTGTATGCATGAAACTAAAATGATTGCAGAAGATAATAATTATTTAAGAAATGCATATTTATGACTAGCATTGTTGATGATATTAAGCATGGATAGTTTAATAGCAAGAATAAAACCTATGAAAGTAAAACATTGTAATGTGAATTGCACGTAAATGTTAAAGGATAATGTTATAATGTGCATGATTGTGTTATTTGGGAAATAATAATTTATAACACAAGTATGTTATTCATGTTCCCTGTTAATCTAGATATCATTGGACCCATGTTGAAGGCCAAGTATGATGTACATTAAGTTTATTTTTTCTTTATGTATAATGTGCATATAGTTCATTATGCAATTTACTATGGGAAATACTGCTAAAAGAAAATTTTAACATGCTAGACAGTTGTGAACAATTGTGAAAGTCTAGAAGGCCTTGGGTTGATGGTGGTTGCCTGCCCGGAGGGGTTGATGGTGCTTGACTGCCCATATTTCCTCTCCCTAGATATAGATAATCTTAGTAAGGGAAAAGATTTGGCCAAGATGGTGAAGAGGGAAAACCTGAGGCAACTCTATTGATTTTGGAGCCTGTTAGAAGTGGCCCAAAATTCCTCATAGACGAGACGCTGTCAGAGGAATAGGTAGGATGTTGCCAAGAGGAATCTATAATGGACCTTGTGTGGTCATTGGAACTTTTGAGCTAGTTTTCCAGTGGAATTTCAAACTAGCCCTGGTATGGTCTTTGTCAAAAAAATTGTCTAGATGTGAAAATTACTCGATTTGTTTGTGGACACCAATTCCCATGGGTTGGGAGGAGAATTTTTTTTTTATCATTGTGGTTCTCATAGAAAAAACAGTTAGCTAATCAGTTATTTGTTGTAGTAAAGTGAATTTTTTATATGATTGTGTAAATATCTTATGTAGATATTGAGAGGAAAGGAACCTAGCACTCAGAAAGGAATCATAAAATGTATAAGTTCCTTTTATTGTATTAATAATCTTTTGAATGTCTTAGCAGGGGCTAGGACAATATGCACTTCGTGCATTGATTGAGAATTTGTACGATTATAGAGCTAGGTGCTCTCTGAGTACTTTTAGAAGCATTGTGTGGATGTCTTTAGTGAGAGCTAATACAATGTGCATGCGGTGTAATGATTTATAATTTTTATGATTTATCATGAATAAAGGGTTGGTGCTCTGTGAAGACTAGGAAGAGTAATATGACTAAAATACCACTTGAAATTGCATGAATGATTAATAGTTTAAAGTAATTCATTTTATTGGAAATGGTACGACTAATGTGATTGAATTTTTCGGTCATACATTATAGGCTACTTTCCATGGAGTGTTGATGGGTTGTTCAACCATTCTCAGAGTGCTTGTGTAAAAGTTATCATTACTTTCAATAGTAACTGGTAAGTAATGGTAAGTAGGTATAGAAATTCTAATTTATTTATTTTTAATGGTATTCCTTGGAAATGAAAGTGTTTTATTTTGAATGGGAATGATCCCCTTTTGGGTTGTTTAGAATCCTATATCATGAATAAAAGTTAAGTCCTAGTAAGGGATGAACACCAAGGACGGTGTTTTCTTAAGCGAGGGAGTATGTAACATCCCTAAACCCACGTAACTAGATGTGGAATTAATAAATAAATATTATTATTTTATTTAATCAAGAATTCATTTAGAAAACTAATTTGATCACTTGTGAAATTAAATGGTCTCTTGAAAACAAGAATAGGTAAACAAATGAAGAAGTTTCGTAAAGCTTCATGGTGGTTACAAAAATACCATAAATTTACCCAATCAAGTATTAACATTCCAGCATCTTACTACGTGCTTTCAAGAAACCCTAACTACCAGGAATAATTTTTGTTGGATAGTAGTTTTGTTACTGCCTTCTTGATTGGTATACAAAAAGAACTAAATTTTAATTGCATGGGATGAATATGGTGTCTGGTTAATATTTGAGTTTTATCAATTTAAGCTGAGGGCCCAAGAGCGAGCATACAGCCATTGTGGTTACTAAAACTTTCAACTTTAGTGAGTTTCAAAAAAATATATATATCCTTGCGCGTGAGATGGAGTTTTAGTTGGAAAAGGAGTGAAGTTCCACTTCAGTAATATATCATGGGAGTTTTTTCCATCCTATATCTTCTCGAGGTTATTTGTCCGAAGATGAATTAGAACTATATCATGTGTGTTCATGTTCATCCATTTAGAAAGCTCTCTTTTCTGCGTGAAAACCCAAGTGGAGAAACACTAGTATAGGTATCATGGTTGTGCATGTTTATGTAATATATGCGGCTTCATGAGGGCCATACAAATTAGAAGAGGACGCAGGCTCTCATAGATGGAGTAGTTTATTTGTAAGTTTCATTGGTTTTAGCGTTGAAAGGTATGGTTGACTATGCTATTTTATCTAAAATGATTTCTTTATGAGACTTTGTTGTTTTCATGCACAAAGATATAGTTAACACTGCGAAATCCCTTAGAA
This sequence comes from Pinus albicaulis, assembly GCA_034641835.2. NCBI lineage: Eukaryota > Viridiplantae > Streptophyta > Pinopsida > Pinales > Pinaceae > Pinus > Pinus albicaulis. The sequence goes on along the minus strand of JAXQQM020060004.1, from coordinate 13,883 downwards.
ATATTTTTCATATTTTTTAAGGGTTACATCTCATAAAGGTTGTAGAGTTTTATCTAGAAAGAAAGATTATTTAGGTAAAATCTTTGGAAAGTTATGCTTAATATATGTGCATTAATTTCTAGAAAAGATGGCATATTATATTAAAAGAGAAATGATCATTTCCATATAGCTTATTTTTCTTGAAAATGGAGATAAGTTAAAGAGGGTAATTTGTGAAATTATTTTCATGGGTTGTGAAAAAGAAAAGAGAAAATTTAATTAGATTAATTTTCTTGGAAGGGTTTTCATGAATATCTATGCATATATTACTCATGTTGATTATTTAAAGACTGCAAGGATTTGTTTTAAATAAAAAATATGGATATAAACTTGTTCATACAATAAAGAATGCATGATTGTTTCTTGAAAATATTATGTGCATTGAGGTAATGGAGATGATGTTAAAAAAAGAACAAATATTACATGCATAAAAGGATAGCCATTGTGAGATAGAAAATGTGTTTTTGGGTATATATATATATATATATATATGGAAAGTTACTATGGTAATTTGCATGGCAAGATGAATTGTGTCAATTTCTTGATTTAAGGTTAAGTTAACCTTGTTATGGTTGCCTATTTTTATGCATAAAAGATGGTTAACTTTTATAATTTCTTGAAAGGGAAGCATGAGAAACATGCATGTAGAAAGACAAAGAAAAAAGGTTATCTTAACTTCCTTTTGAAGAAGAAGTATGTATTGTTTACACATAAATACTAGTTAATTATGATAGAATTCTAAGAAGGGAATATGTGTTGCGTACATTAAAGGAGTTATTATGGTAAGCTCTTGCATGCACAAATAATAGCCATTGTGTTATAGAGATATTTTCTTTGCATGGATAGAAGAAATATTGATATGTGACTACTTTTATGCTATCAAAACTATTATGTTAGTTTCTTTTGGAATAAGATCATGTAAATGCATGGAATATGTGTATTAGATTTCGTTGGAAATAATATACATATTTGTATGTGGGAAAAAATAGCATGTTGCGTTAGACTACATTGGAAAATATTGTTAGTATAATCTTCGAAAAAAAAGACATGCATTTGTATGCTTTATTGCATTAGTTTTATAGAAAAGAAAACATGTGTTGGCATGCTCTGTTGTGTTAAGCATTCCTTTGGGAAGACTCTTTTGGAAACTATATGCATTTGCATGCATGGGAACAATATTTGTTGTGTTAGATTTTCTTTACATGCACCAAAAGTAATAGATTAAGGGTTATTTATTTTGATTAACTTTATGTAATTCGCATGTACGAAGATTGCAATTGATATATTAGTTTCTTTTAAAGAAATGTCTAGACAGTGGTAGCGATTTGTCTTGCAATAATGTGTGCTTATGCGAGGGAAATATTAGTTAATATTTTATAGACATCCTTTGATGGTTACATGCTTATAACTAGCGCATACGTAGTGTTGTTAAAGGAAGCATGTCGAGATATCATACTTGCATGTCATGACTCTACATGAATAGATGGAGAAGCATCACTAATATAGATTTTTGAATGTGTTGATTAATACTTTATGAATCCTCATAGCGATGTATGTTGGAGACAACATTAGCAGAAAATGATGGTGATATATGCAAAGGAAATAATATGCTTAACATGGTGGCAAGTAAATGATTAATGGTTCATACAGATGAGTGCGACCTGCAGGATGGTCCATTATAGGTACATCCATGCCACCAAGATATGAAGATATGAATATTAGTGGGTAAATTCTATCATAATTATTGTAATGGCTATAAGCTAGATATTTGTATATTTCCTTGTAAGATCTATAAAAATGGTTAAGTGATGGTCTCCCTTATAAACCATTGAGTGAGGGGTGAACATCCTCATGAACGTTTAATAATAAAATTAAATTTTTGCTAGTTTTCACCCTACAGAGTTTCTAGGGTATATTGGTGTTCAATGATGTGATTGATTAATTGTGTCAGATTGATGATGTTGATTCCTTTCTTGTTGAGATTCTCATAATGTCAAGTATGTGATGACTACATGAATAATGAATTGAAAGCAAGGTTACATCATACATTTTTATGTTAATGTACTACAATAGTGGTTGTTAATGGTTAAGCAACTTACTATTCTTATACTAAGGTTACACTACGAACTGGTGAAAATTATGTGTAATGATTAGTGAGGAATCTTGAATAGTGATTTGGATAGTTACTCGTGGGTAATTTGTATAAAAAATTTCTAAATCCTTATATTTCCATGTGAGGATATCGGGGTATGTTACAAAAATATATTTTAAATAATAAAACTCACTAATTTAACTATTTTGTTTTATAAAATCTAACCCAAAACTTTAAAACATACCATCATTAAACCAAATTTAATAAAAATAACTGATATTTTTATAAAAATTAATAATATCATCGATGAGTTTATAAAATATTTAAAAAAACAGATCTTAAACATTTAAAAAAAAAAAAAAAAAAACAGATCTTAAAAACTAATCTCATTCTCTTGATCAACCAAAACCAAGATAAAAATGAGCCATCAACCCATATCAAGATTAATGATATCATTTCAATCAACCCATCATAAATACATGTCACTCCAACCATGATGTAAATATTATATTAGACTTAAAAATATTTTTTTATAAATAGAAAAAAGTTTTCAGAAATTCAGAAATTATTTGACCACTTCAATTCCATTTTCTCCTCAACTTTGTTGGTCAGGTCGCTCTACTCTCCATAACTGAATTTATTAATGTGTTTAATTACTGTACATCAACTCTTCAAAAAATTAGGCAGAGACATATGTTCTACATCTAATTAATTAAATAGCTAATGATTTTCATCTAATTAATTAGCATAAAAAATAACAGTGAAAATAAGAAAAATCGTGAAAATAACTCCATTTTACCTCTTTTATCAAAATATTTATGAAAAAAAATTGTGTGTAGCTACATAAAAACTCACAAATAACCCTTCAAGTGATGCATTTTCTCGCTACAAGAGCTACAGGTCTAACTAGAAATGAATGATGCATGTTTGCTCATTGCAAGAGCTACAAGGCTAGCCAAAAATGTATGATGCCTCCACTAGCTCCAAGAGTTACAGGTCCAACAAGAAATATGGAGATGGGAGCTCTTATTTTCGACTTTATTTCAAAATTTGATTTTGACACTTAATTTGAAATTTTAAAAAAGAGTGAGAGCATCATCATGCATTGGGCATGTTGTATGGTGTGTACCATTGTTTACAAATTCACCATACCGAAAACAGACAAGAATATAGGAAACGGTGTTTTTGAGAGATGGAGGTTGCTAGAGCAGACAGAGTGGGCCCATGGGAGTAGCTAGAGAATTACCGTTGGCGAGGAAGGGCACAATAAACAAAGATAAAAACGTCGAATGGTTAGCTCACTCCTATAATAGGCCGGTAAGAGGCTCGTGACTTTGTTAATCCCAATGCAATGCACGACAGATTTATTTTGGTCTTTCAACAATTGATGGATTTGCAATCGATGTTGAATTGAAGCCACTTTCGTAGAACCCACACATAGATTTAATGGAAATCATCATCATTTTCGGTGTACTTTGTTTATTCAAAAGTGTCATATAAACATTCACATTGTGAACAAAAACATTGTGTGAATTTGAATTCAAACTTTGAAAGTGGAGGAGCACTCTATTCAGTTTTGGTCACTCCAACGGTCTAAAGTGGGCACACTTACCTTTTTGCTGCATTTTGTAAAATAATGGTTGAAGGTTGAATAATTGTTGAAACTTTTGTTTGCAGATGTGGGCTCTCACTAATTTTTTTAGAGATCATGACGAAACATCGCTATAAATGAAACGTGGCAAGAACCACCTGTGGCTATTTCATTGGTTCCTACTTCTTAGAAGCATTGCCTCTCAATTCTAACTTTTTCTTTGGTTTTTAATATTTAGTGTTAGTTGGAAATCTAGATCTATATTTGATTTTAATATTTAGTATTAATTGGCAATCCTTATCTATATTACATATTTACCAAATATGGCACATAGAAAAAAAATATCAAATAACTAACCCTTGTATTTCCAACATTCAAATGTGGAATTCTCATACACCTAAGACGTATACAAACAAAAAAATAAAAACATTAATAAATATAATCTTAACTTTTTGGGTTTTCAATTAATATGTATAATTATTTTATTTTTTATTTTAATTAAACTATTTATCCCATAAAATTTAATTTAGATATTATTCCTATGGGTTAGTTTAATTAGTGATCGTCTTATCATTTAAGAACAATGAAAACCTAAATGAAGAGAAGAAACAATTATGGAATTATAGTACTATCACACCATCTCAGTTTGAAACATTATTGTTTTACAAAGACTTTGTTTTATGAATATATCATTAAGATTTGAGATTGTGTAGTTATCATATACATTTAAATATAGGTATGTGTGTCTTTTATTTAAGATAAAAATTAAAATTTATATTTTAAAAAAGAAATATTATGATTTTTATTTAAGAATTTTTTTTTTTTAAAATAGTTATTTTTGTTTATGTGCATGTTAATATATTATATAGTAATATAATATGAAGGATAGTTAATATTATAAATTATACATAAAAGTTTATATATTGAGTTGATGTATAAATTAAGACAAGGATAATGAGAAAAATTAAAGATAATGATTTCATAGAATAAGATTGAGTAATTTATAGAGATGTTATTGGAAATAATTATGAATATAATTGAACTAAATATTTTATTAAGGCATACTGTTGTGATATGATTATGGTCACCTAATTCTATACATATTTTTTTGATTTTCTCTGGTACCCAAAAAATTATTAAGGAAATAACTATATTATAATTGGCACATAGAATGATTTGATTGAATAGATTTTTCCTATAAGTGTTTCCTAAATGTAAGTTTCTATATATCTCAATTTACTAATAAATAACACCACAAGTATTATTAGAGCACTTTCCTAATCACATTGTTTTAGAGAAATTATTTTTCCAAGGTACAAATGTGTTTAGCAATTATAAATAACATAGAAATTTTCCATTTAGCTAAAACTATGGCAAGGGAAGCATACATACATCAAATATAAGAGGTTTCACCTACATGGAAGCTCTTATAATGCTTGCTGGTATCCCTTTAAGTAGTATTGCTTGAGAAGATACATGTATAGAAGTTTTATAGGTTTATTATATCTAGCCTTAGATATGTAGATGAACCATGTCTTGTTCTAATGACACCAAGAACAAAACTTGAGAATATTACTAGCTTGAAAAAGTTGATGAACCATGTCTTGTTCTAATAACACCAAGAATAAAACTTGAAAATAGTACTAGCTAAAACAATTGGATGATATAACTAGCTTCTTTAGTTAGAATCGTGAGAAATTGGGCCAAGTAGAGTCTAATTAAAAGATATTGTGCTTTTATTTAATTGAAATTTAATGATATTGTTTTGGGAGAGATTTATTTATTATTATTTAAAATTAGTTTTTAAATATAAAACTAAATTCTAAATTCTAAATTAATCTTTAAAATAATTAAATTACACCCTTAAACTTAATTGCAAAAAATATTTATTAAATTTTAAAGAAATTTAACTTAAAAAAAAATATCTTGAAAACACCAAAAATGTCTATATCAATTGGAATAGATTTGTTGCTCGGTATTCCATAAGGTCTTCGTTGTGTGTTTACATCTCCTTTTAAGACCTACAAGGTGTACATTTTACCTTCGAACTTTGGCTGCGAAAAGTTCTCCAGTTATTAGAAACACGAACAATTTGATTGTGATTTTCTTGTTAGGTCTACAGGATTTATATACTTAGATGTATTTGTCGCAGCTTTTGAATTTGTTGTCTCTAAACATTTTGCCGGGAAGTTCGTTGTTGTTTTGTTATAATATTTAATATTTAGGTATTTTTCTTTATTTGGTTATTTTTATTTTAATTAGAGATTTCAAGAATACTTTAAAATTCTGTGGATAGGGGTCACTTTAAGATTTTACTCTAGTTTATTTTTAATCTTGACCTTTTAGTTCTTAGAGTAACATTTTATATTTAGGTATATTTTTAGTTGGTTATTTTTATTTCGATTTGAGATTTCAAGGATATTTTAAAATTTCATGGATATCAGATTTTATTCCAGTTTATTTTCAAATTTGAGATTAATTTCAATTTACTCAACCTTAGTTTTGGACAAATATTTGAAATATTTTTTTTTGTTAAATATATATTATTTATAATTTTTTTAATAAATATTTTTATATAAATAAATAAAAATTTATTTAAAATAGTTTAAGAAAATAATTTTTTTAATATGAAATTGAAATTATAATATAAACAATAAATTAAATATTATAAAAATAATAAAAAACTATAAAATAATTTATTCGTATAAATTTAAAACATTAAAAATACTATTCTTACTCTCTCTAATTAATGTAAAATCAATTGGTTAAAAAAATACTGTGTATAAAATCTTTAGATAAAAATCACATTTAAGTAGATTTTGTCATCATGTTTCGAACCAGCTAGTGTGGTTCATCATCAAATATATATAATCTAATCTAAAATCCCATTCAAATATAAATTACTCAAACTAAACAAATTTAGGAAGTTAAAATTATTTCTAATAATATTATAAAAAAAAAGCAACTGGTAAAAAAAAACCATCTTTGTTCGAATGGTAAAACTGCTTTTTCCAAGTCGATCAGATTTTTCGAATGCAATCAAAAGACAAAACAAATCTTATCTTTTGCACGGCGCCTTTACCGAAAACTAGATTGTTTGTCAATGAAACTTTCCACTCAAAATTCCCATAAAATCAATCATGTCAACCACAATATTACGCTTGATTCTGTGTTATATTTGGAATCCTTTCTTCTAGTCCTGCGATTTAAATAACACGTGATTTCTCAAATCCTCTTTCAATGGTCATATATGTGTGCCTTTACCGAAGACTAGATTGTTCATCAATGAAACTTTCTAGTCAAAATTCCCATAAAATGAATCATGTCAAATTCATGGTCAAGTCAACCACAATATTATGTTGATTCTGTGTTATATTTGGAATCCTTTCTTCTTGTCCTGCGATTTAAATAACACGTGATTTCTCAAATCCTCTTTCAATGGTCATATATGCATCGTGCATGGCATTGGGGATAGCAGGAAGAAAACCATATATGAACTGTGCATGACATTAGATAGCAAGAAGAAAACTATGTTGTGTAAAATTATTAGAGCACAAATATGAATCTAGTTCTAGCTGAAATGATTGCACAAACTTGTGAGAAGACAAGTGCATATAGCATGCAATATTTAGAGTTGAACTAAATCTAATTAAGGCTAACTATGTGCATGTAAAGCACTTGAGTTAATTAGCCTTAACTAGTAAAAGACAAGTGCACATCGCATGCAATATCTAGAGTTGAACTAAAGCTAATTAAGGCTAACTATGTGCATGTAAAGCACTCGAGTTAATTAGCTAAAGACAAGTGCACATCCCATGCAGTATCTAGAGTTGAACTAAATCTAATCTATGTGCATGTACACCAACACCCCCCCTTAAGCATAACTTAGATGAGTGTGATGCAAAATGAATGAGTCCCAGCAACACAACCATTTTAGGTACCCATATACAATGCATGAAAAGAGGAAAGAGGGTAACCAAGTGGGAAGAAAAACCCCCCCTCAAAATATAATCCAAAAGTAGAGAAAAGACAACTACTAGGCAATAGTGTCCTTCACCCCGAGACAATCTCGCAGGAATTGAAACTTCTACTCAGTGAAAGTCTTAGTGAAGATATCAGCAGTCTGCTTGGAACTAGGACAGTACTAAAGATCGATGATCCCATCATGAATGAGTTCTCTGATGAAGTGCATGTGGATCTCGATGTGTTTGGTCTGATGCCGCTGCATTGGATCTCTGCAAAATGTTAGTGTACTTTAATTATCACACCAAATGATAGTTGGACGATGGACACTGATCCCAAGCTCAGATAGGAAATGTTGTAGCCAAATGGCTTGAATAGTGGCATTGATTGCTCCTCTATACTTGGCCTCTGTTAATGATAAAGAAATGGCAACCTGCTTCTTGCTTGACCAATAAATTGGGCTGGATCCCAAACTAAATACATAACCGGAGGTGGACTTGTGATCAATGTTGTCTCCAACCCAATTTGAATCTGTGAAGCCGGTGAGATCCAAAGAACAATTTGTTGCATAATGAATCCCATAGGTGATTATCCCCTGGACATATCAAAGGATGCACTTTGCAGCTTTCCAGTGTAACTCATGTGGTTCCTGCATGTATCTAGAAACTGCTCCTACAGCATATGAGAGATCAGGACAGGAGTGAGTGAGATAAAGAAGACTTCCCACAAGCTGACGGTACAATGTGCAATCAACCAATGGTGTGTCTTTTCCATTATCAAGTTTTATCCCTGATAAGAAAGGTGTGGATGCTAGCTTGCATTCACTCATGTGAAATCGTGCCAAAAGATCTCTAGCATACTTTGGTTGAGAAATGGTAATCCCGGAACCACTCTGATTGATCTCTAGTCCAAGGAAGAAATTTAGCAAGTCCATCTCTGTCAAAGAAAATTTCTTATGCAATGTAGTTTTAATCTCAGTAATGACATAAGCTTAACTCTATGTTATCAAAAGATCATCTATGTAGAGTACTATGATCAACAAGGAGTCAATTTTCTTCAAAAAATAAACATTGGAATCAGATTTGCAGCATACAAAATTTTGAGATAACATAAGAATCCATCTTTGCATACCATCATAAGAATCCATCTTTGCATACCATGCTTTAGGTGTCTACTTGAGGCCATAGAGAGACTTCTTTATTTTGCATACCAGAGATGAACTGTGCATGTATCCCTGTGGCTGCTCCATGTAGATTTCCTCCTCGAGATCACCGTGAAGAAAGGCATTCTTCACATCCATATGATGCACCTCCCATCCTCTTGTTGTTGCAATGGAGAGAGCTAGCAGAACGGAATCCATTTTTTCCACTGGAGCAAAATTCTCATCATATTCAGCACCATGTACCTACTGAAAACCTTTTGCTACCAACCGTGCCTTATATCAACTAACCTAGCCATTTTCTGCTTTCTTGGTCTGGTAAACCCACTTGCACCTCACAAGTTTACAATTGGAAGGTAGCGAAACAAAATCCCAAGTCTAGTTCTCAATGAGAGATTTATATTCCTCATCCATTGTTTCTTCCCATTCAGGATGCCAAGTTGCTTCTGCATAAGTTTGTGGATCAGATGCATGCATCATATAAGCATGCATGAGCATGCATGGATCCATAGCTCCATAGAGTGCTTCCTCAAACTAACGTATAAAGGAAAGATCATTAAGAAGATCACTCATGCTACGCCTTTTTTTTGTTGAAGGTGGTCGAGAATATTTTGAACTACATGAGGAAGTATGATCTCGATGCTCAACAACTGGTGGTCCAATAGGTGTCACAAGCAAAGGCTCATATTCATCAGAATTCTGATCTGAAGTTTCATCTGCATACTCATCAATCAATGGTGATGGAAACTTGGTAACAATTTCATCTGATGGTGCATGCAAAATAACTTTGTCAAACTTTACACTCCTTTGAATTCATCAGAATATCCAACAAACATGTGTTCTTTGCTTTGAGGCTCCAAAGCCTTCTCTGTAGGAATGCAGGCCCATGCTGGAGATCCAAAAATGAGGAAATGACTAACTTCAGGTTGCATGCCAGTCCAAGCCTTACTGAGAAGTTTTTCCAGTAGTAGATTTATGAGGAGATATGTTTTGGATGTATCAGGCATGATTGATAGCTTCAGCCCACAATTTTGACAAAAGAGATCTTACATGCAACATGCAATTGCCCATCTCTTTCAAATATTGATTCTTCCTTTTGGCCACCCCATTTTTTTGTGGAGTGTAAGGAACTGTATGCTACAACTGTATGCCTACTTCATTAGAAAGATTCTTGATATATTTGTTGACATATTTCGTCCCATTATCCGCGTGGAGTATCTTGATGCATTTTCTAGACTGATTTTTCGCGTGCGCTTTGAAAATATTTAGATGTTTAAAAACATCATACTTGAGTTTCAAGAAGTAAACCCAAGTGAATCTCATGTAATCATCTATAAATGACAACACATATCTTGCTTTACTCATCGAAAGCACTGGAAATGGACCCATGAGATCACTATGTACAAGTTCCAAAGGTGAATAGGCTCTCCATGCATGCCCCCTTCTCAAACTTGTCTTGTGGATGCTTTCCAAGAGCACATCCATTACAAACACCATTTGAAAATTCAGTGGATGGAAATCCTTTGACCATCCCTTGCTTGCTAAGTTGTTGCACATATCTGAAATTCAAGTGCCCAAATATCTCGTGCCAAATCCTACTTTCTTCATTTTCATGTGTAAGTAGCAAAATAGAATTTGATTGAGGAACAAAATTATAAAATGTATACATACGAGATTGATCATTTACCTTGCTTTATGCAATCTTTAAGTTGGTTTGCAATGTCATAAATGCTGATGGAATCCGAGGTAAATTCCACCTTCCTTCCGGTACCTGGGTGTGTAATTTTATACACTGAAAAAAGATTCACAGAAAGCCTTGGAATATGCAAGACATTCTCAAAACATCCATCTTCGAACTGCACTCTTCCTTGTCCAGTTGCTTCAACTGCAGAATTGTCCCCCATGAGAATAGGAGGTCCTGAGTATGCATGTAGAGAAGCAAATGATTCCTTTGAAGAAGCCATATGATGTGAAGCTCTTGAATCAATGATCCATTCTTGTGGTGTAGAATGAAGAAAAATCAAAGCATGCCCATTACTGCTCATTTCTGATGGTTTTTCCTCTATCTTCTTCTTGGCACTTTCTGGAATGTGATGACTGAGATTATTTTGCTGAAGATTCTTTGCCATCAGATCAATAGTCTTCTGTATGCAAGAGGATTCATGATGATAACCTATATTACATTAAGGACACTTGAATTTTCCTTTCTTTCCCTTCTTACCCTTGGAGCTGGAAGAATCATTTGTAGCTTTTGGATTTCCTCCCTTTCTTGGATCTGGATCTCTTGCCTTTCCTTTGCCTTTGTATTGTTGATTTGGTTTTGTGTTGGAATTTCCTTTCTCATGCATGGCAAGTGCATATGCATTTGGAGACTTTAATGAACCCATTTTTATGAGCTTATCATGCTCATGAATAATAGACTCAATAAATGCGTCAAATTTGGACATTTTCCATTTTTCTCTAATTGCAAGTCTAACTGTATGAAATGTGGAAACGAAAATAGCATATTCAAGGCGTAATTTAGACAAAATAGAAGGGATAAATTCACCTTCCTATTTTGATTTATTGATCCCACAATCACATAGTTGTAGAAGCAATTATTTAAATTTCATAAATAAATATTGAATGTTCTCAAAGCTATTTGGATCTAAGGAATTTAGCTCATTTTTTAGAATATGAGCATGTATCTCATCCTGCTTTCCAAATAAATTCTCCAAGATTTTCCAAACCTCATTCGAAGTGTTGCAAGTGTCCACATGGAAACACAATGCTGGAGATATGGACAACAATAGAAGACCAAAATCCTCGTCCATCATGTTGAAGTTTTTGGATTTTTCAATGGGTGAATTGGGTTCAGCTTTTGTATTCATAACTATCTGATACAAGACTTTTCCTCTAAGGTGAAGCAAAATCTCTAGCTTCCATTGGAAGTAGTTATATAGAGTAAGAATCGATGAAGATGAGAACTCCATTGTGGCAATTCTCCAATATTTTGATCTGCAAATAAAATCTTCGAACAATTTCCAATTCTATGCTCTTCAAACCTACAAAAAATTGTTTATGCAACTTCTCCAAACCCTTGTAGCTATGATACCATGTAAAATTCTTAGAGAAAAAGTATGGATTTAGCTGAATAATGATTTCACAAACTTGCGAGAATTGAAAAAGAAAAGTTAGAATGGAGAATGAAATTGATTCTTCAATATTAGTTTTAGAATCAATACATAAAAGCAATTGAGTTAAGCTTAATTGTACATGCAATAACTATGGATAGTTAAAGCTAACTGAAGTTAAGTGTGCTTTATGTTCTGCTAATGTGCACATGCACCATATGCAAACACTAGAGTTAACTAACTAAGCCAAGTCCACATCGCATGTAAGTACTCGAGTTAACTAGCTAAAAACAAGTGCACATCACATGCAATATATATAGTTGAACTAAAGTAAGGCTAACTATGTGCATGTAAAGCACTCGAGTTAACTAGCTAAAGACAAGTGCACGTTGCATGCAGTATCTAGAGTTGAACTAAATCTAATCTATGTGCATGTACACCAACAAAGGTCGGTTCAATTAGCGAGGGCCTAGAATTTGACGTTACACAGAACGTCGTTTTCTTTTGGCATCAATGCACTTCAGCTCTGGTTGAGCATGGGAAAAATTTGGTTACCATGTTTGTATTGAGAATTTCAAAGTTATTGCGAGGGTTGGTCACTTCCACCATAGGAAGCTCAGGGAAACCATTGAGATCGAGAGGCATGCTGGGAATCTCAATAGGGATGATGGGTGGAAATTGAGTAGGAGTTCGACTCCAGCGCTCTCTAAATGATTTAGCCCTTTTGTGTTTGTGATTTGGTCCTTGTCTTTATTTCTCCTTTTTTCAGCTCTTTTGCTTTTGTTTTATTTTATTTTTAGTTACAATTCATTTTAGTTTATGGTTTTAAATTCTCGATATATAAATAAGGGTTCATTATAATCTTTTATAAAAATAAATTTTTAAATTAAAAACCCTATTATAATAATAATTTATATATTATAATATTATATAACCCTCTTTTTATTTATTATTAAAATAGGTTTTTTCCTTTATTTCTTTATGACATTTTCTTTAATTTTTATTTAAGGTTTGAAAATAACTTTTATAAATTAATTACATAATAAACTAGTAAATCTCTTTAATATTGATATTTTATAAATAATTAATTGTAATTAAATTTTCTAAACTAACTTTCTAATTAAAGGCTAGTCATTAACGACTAGTTTTCAACAACTATTTTTTAACAACTAGTTTTCAAAGGCTCTTTTTTTTTCACCTTGCCCTGAGGATGAACCGCATTAGATCGTTCTAAACGTGGACCAAATACTTATGTGATTAATTCAAAATACATTTATCTAAATTATGGATAAAAATAGTCTTAGATCTAACATAATTAATGATTAGTTTAAATTATAGTTATCAAATTTGAATTTAGATTTGGATTCCAAAAACAAATCTACTATCTTAAAATTCAATAAGGGAAACTTTGAGAATATACATCTTTAAAAATTACATTATTAGTTATTTATTTATTCAAAAATTTTAAAATTTTAAATGAATGATGGTTCTCTTCAAAACTACAAAAAAAAATTTCATTAAATCTTTCTTTCATAAAGGTATTTTTGTTTAGTTATCTCCAACATAAATTTATCATTTCTATATCAGATGATCCAAAATTAATAAAAGACAAAATGCATCAGTATTGTAGTGTGAGAAAACCTATAAATAAAATTTAATAACATAAATAGAAAAACCTATATTAAAAATGAGCTTAGAGTGATCTCCACATACCATGGAATTTATGTCTCAATCAATATTCCTAACATATCTAAATTTGTTTAACTATAAGTCTCTATGCAAATTATCCTTTGTAATAGATCACAAAAAATAACCCCTCTAATTAAATTCCATTCTAATAATCTTTTGTTTTGCAGTGAACCTTAATCGTTATAATCCAACCTGCTACCATCCAAAAGAATTATGAAAATGATTAAAAAAAAAGGT